>JARVGQ010000760.1:17018713-17034239 GCA_031762355.1 Hypsolebias martinsi | reverse complement strand
TCCATCCATCCATCCATCCATCCATCCATCCATACATACATACATACATACATACATACATACATACATCCATACATCCATACATACATACATCCATACATCCATACATACATACATACATACATACATACATACATACATACATACATACATCCATACATACATACATCCATACATCCATACATACATCCATCCTCTTTACCCACTTCTTCCTTTTCGGCAGACCCAGAACTCCCTGGAGGGATGGTGTATCTTCTCTGGCCTAGGAACACCTGAGGGTCCCCCACGAGGAGCTGGAGAGTGTTGCTGGGAGAGGGACGTCTGGGATTGTCTCCTAGGCCTGCTGCTTCCATGGCCCAACAACAGATAAGCAGTAGAAGATGGAGGTGGAGCTGCTCTCACTGTCAGTATTTTGCACAATAACATGGCTGCCATGAAAGTAAATGTGCATAAAACTTTTTTTTTTTATCATGGACAATAAAATAAAATAAAATAAATAGAGCCTTTTTAGAAGTTAGGTGTGAGCCAATAGGGTCCAACTGAAGATAGAGGATTGTAAAAATGTTCCATTGGCACTTTTAGTGTAAAATATCCTCTGTTAATTTACTATGTGTTATACTAGCCTTTATGACTTCAGACAAAAACTACTAAGCCAACAACAACAACAACAACAACAACAAAAATAAATAAAATAAAATAAAATAAAAACATATACTGCTTTGTTTGCTAGCATTTGGAAGCTTGATAGACCAGTTGCTGATATGGCACATCATTTCTTTTCTGTTTGGCAGCAGATTGTGTGGTACCATACTATAGCCATTCTGCAGTACATGCATTGTTAGATTTTAATACCCTACTTAATTTACTCAAAGTTTAAAATGTTTATCACAAATCAGACAACTACCTAATTTTAAAAGCATCACAATGGTAAACAGAGTAGAAGATGATTTAGCAGTGTCAGCCTCTTGCAAAGCTCAAGCTTTCTAACGTTTAACTTGGGCAAAACATTTAATCAGGCGGCCTATAAACTGGATCCTGACCCTGTTACAACTTCAAACCTTACCAGAGTTTGGTTGAATTTTTCAAGGTCTTGCAAGATCTTCAGCATTAAAAATGCAGTGTGCTCCACATATATAGCATGTTCGTGATGGTTTTGAGCATGCACAAAACTTCCATTGCAAAGTCGTGGTGGTAATATTTTGATATCAACATAATGGAGTGGAGTGTGGCGGCTGTGCATCTGTGTCATTTGGCTCACTTGCACCAGTGTTGCTTGGTCATCAAGAATTTGAAAGAGGATTTGCCACTTTGATCTCATGCCAAATCCATCAGTTCAAAAAGTGCATCAATGTGGCAAAATCTTCTGGTGGGTGCAGGTGATGCAACAGTCTTTTTCACAGAATTGTTCTGACATGGTTCAGGAGAATGAAGGGCCGTGAATTGAATGGAATTATAGGTATAGTTTGTTACTTGCAACTATCAAAAACAGCATCATATCATCTGCAAAAATACACACATCAACATTGAAATTTTTGGCATAAAAATATGAAGCTTAGATTTATTGCAGTTTTGCAGATTGTCAAATGTTTTATTTTAATATTTTTAGGCAGATAAGTTCCTTTTTTCTTTAAAAAAAATTTTTTTTGCAAAGTTGCCATGCTTGAACAAAACACCATCTTACCATAATCATACATGTGGTAAAAAATAAAATAAAATAAAATAAAAAACACTTCTTACAGCTAATTTCAATGTCAACTCTTGACACATCACCCTTCATCTATAAATGTCCCCACAACCCTTACAAATGTAAAGAATATTTAGTTCTATTTTAGCTTTCATTTTTTTAAACTTAATGTTTGAATTGATTGTTTGAAATGATTGTTTGAAATGATGTTTAATTAGGGAGCAGATATGATAAGAAATGTTTTCTTCTTCTGCTTCCTTTCATTTTATGTTTTTTTTGTTTAATTTTCTTTCTTAAATTGTCATTGTTTTTATATGAAATGAATAAAATTATACAATACAATACAATACAAAAACAAAGTGCTTTTGAAAAACTACAAACTGCTTTTAATGTGGTTCAGTGTGGCAATCTGGGTGACCAAGAAACTGCTTTGAATGCTGATAAATCTTAAGTAAAGTTGTTTTGTAATACAAGCCTATGTTTAAACCACAGCTGTTTCCGTTCATTATCACTTTTCAAAGCTCACAGATTGAAGTACAGTATTGGTAGTATCTCAGTATTAATACTTGGGTTTTATTATTGATGGACCTCTGGCCTTTGTTCCTCACAGTCAATGGCTGATAAAAAAAAAAGTAGAAGCTAAAGGTTTTTTTTTCTTTTTGTTTTTTTCTTTCTTTGTTCATAATTAGATCTCGTCTATCTTCTGAGACAAGAAAACGTCTTGTCGCCACCAAATTTGGGCCGATCTTAGACTACAGAGACATAATTTATATGCACATATCCCCTCATTGGTCGCATACGTTGGACTCTGTATATCAGGGAGCCTTACTGTATCACTGGTCTTGGAGCCCTTAGCCACCACTGTCTTCTGTATACGGATGGCCTGCCTTATCCACCTGCAGATTCTATCTTTGGTATATATAACCTTATTTTACAAAGCCATCATGGGTTTACGTCCTCTTTAACTCATGTCCTTTGTTTTTAGAAAAGTTTGAGGTCCTTTCCTGTGCTCAGATTAGTTAATTTTATTAACCATACCCAAGGTTCACGCTGATCATGGACAAAACATCCTTCCAGTTTGTTGCACCCTCAGACTGGGATCAACCGCAGAAAAACTTTAAGTTTAAAGAATTAGTCTCTTAATGTTTTTAAAGTCAATATTACCGGTAATCTGTTTGTAAATTAGGCTTTTGTTTGTAAATGTTTTAACTGATATTGAATTCTATTTTAGTCCCAATTTAAATTTGAATGAGTGTTTTTTTTCCCCTCTCTCTCTTATTTACCATTATGTATTTTAATTGTTTTTGATATATGTGGTTTTATGATTGGCAATTGCTGAGTGCTGCTGCCATTCTTGGCCAGGTCTTTCTTGAAAACGTTATTTTTAATCTCAATAAGATCTACCTGATTAATAAAAATTTAGTAATATTTTTAGTATTACAGCTTTTAGAGAATGTGAATAAATCTGATCGAACCTCAATATCATAAGCTGTATAGTTATTTCTATGACAGACTAAAGTGGAAGGCCATCCTCATTCATTTCATGACAACTATGGATCAATACTCATTCTGTAAAATTTTATTCTGGTCTTCAGGTTCTCAATAACAAAAGAGTCAGTGAATATTTCTAAAATGGTCTTATTTGCAAAAGTTTCAATGGTTTTTTCATAATTTACAGAAATAAAAAAGAGTGATCTACTAATGTTCAGATGGCTCATTCTGTGAAAGTCAAACCACTTTCTTTCAGTGTCAACTAGCCATTTAATTTTTTTTTTTTTTTAAGATATTCTAGTGGTAGATAATAAAAATAGTTTCCATCAAACAACTCCAAACCATTATCCTCCATGTGTGCATTTGGTAATTTGGGAGAAACGATAGCAGCTTTTTAAGGATTTCTACACCATGCTTTGACTAATCTGGCATTTTCCAAAGAGACAACAAGGTTCAATTGGAACAGGTTGGACTGATTAAACTTTGGCAAGAACATGACATCAGCCTCATTTGATTGGTTCAAAATGCTTTTTTCCCCACCACCACCAAGGCATTCACTCAAAGTTACAACATAGGAGTGATGTTTCACTCATTTAGTAATGAAAAATGTGCATATCAGCAAATACAAGATACCATAGTCTTTATAACAGATTAAAACATTATTAAAAAAAAATAACAGCCACAGCCTGAAAAAGAAACAAGGTCCATATTTTCTTGGCCTGTGGGAAAATAAAAATAATAATAAAAAGGAAGTAAAGGTGTAACTACTTATTGAAGTGGGAATACAGTGGAGCACTTTTGAGCCGTTTACATTTTACCAGCAATAGACAAGAGGTCAAGAATTTCAAGTAACAAAGTTTTTTTTTTTTTTTACTGAAGTTCAGATCAATCATATAGCTTTGTAATTTAGTAAACTAATAACTTAATATAAATATATTTGCTTAGAAAAGCCATTTTAATCATATCAATCAATCAAAAAATAAAGTTTGTTCACTCTTATAGCAATTTCTTAGTCAGCATTTTTTAATTTGTGTCACTTACGATATTCTGTTGACAATAGCATCTTCATCCTCATGATCATCTGTAAAATAGCAAACTTACTTCAATCATAAGCCAAGTTATTAGAAGTTGATGTCAAATTTAGAAAGAACGAACACTTTCACTTGCATTTTTTTATTTATTTTAGAATTCCTGTTTTTTTTTTTTTTGTGATTTAGTTAAGTTTTAAATTAGCTTTTGTCTCATATTGAGGAAACTATAGACTCATACGTCATAATACCACTATTCTTCAATATCTGTTTATAGCACCCAAAGGTTTAGATCAACTGTAGATTAGAGAATTAAACATGCACTTTTGATGTTCCTATAATATCGGATATTTTTCTACTAGTGACAGTCAAAAACTATACGTATACATATTTTAATATTATACTGAAACAAAATGTGAAGGTACTCCCCCTAACAGCTGGGTGTTAAAAAAAGCAGACAAGATTTTTACTGTGCACGATCAGGATCTCTACTTGGTTTACTTGCAAAAGGAGAAAAGACTCTGAAGTGACCTTGACAAAGTGTAATTAATCCAAAAGAGGATTGCCCTATGTCAATTATTTTGTTCTGATTCTTGCTTTTTCACATTTGTTCATCTT
This sequence comes from Hypsolebias martinsi, assembly GCA_031762355.1. Lineage (NCBI taxonomy): Eukaryota > Metazoa > Chordata > Actinopteri > Cyprinodontiformes > Rivulidae > Hypsolebias > Hypsolebias martinsi. The sequence goes on along the minus strand of JARVGQ010000760.1, from coordinate 17,029,418 downwards.
TTTGCAGATTAAAATGTGTCTACATTAACAATAATTTTTGTGACCAACTGCAGTCATGCTATTGCAGCTCCAGTGCTATTATGGGTGGATAAAGTTCATAATGACAAGGCTAACAGTGGCAGATTACTGTACAGGGATGGGTGCAGCCTCACCCACATACACTTGAACTATTTTTAATAATGACTATTTCAATCTAAACACAATGAAGAGCTGTGTCTTTGAGCAAACATAGAATAAACAGATATAACAGAGATTTTACTAGTGTGAAAACTTTTTCAGAGATATTTCTGCTGTGTAAACGTAACACACAAGTCCCACAAAAGTGTTGTCTGACTTGTGTTCCTGAAGATCAAATGTAACAGACTTACCACTCTTCCTCTTGTATCTGGTTATGATGAAGTACGACACGATGTAGAGGACTGCAAACAGGAGGAAGCAAATCTGAAAATGATAACAGTCTTTAAAGGTTTATCCATTTTTAGATTCAAAGATACAATTTCATGCTGATGTGCACAATTCTGCATCAACAAAGGGACTGCAATCTATAGATATTTCAGTGTACAACAAGTTATGGAATGTAATCAAGAAATGGTAATTCACAGTTATTTGTTACACTGACAACAAGTTCCTCATAAGAATGGTATTGTATTTATGTGGTTTTTAAATAGTTACACAGAGCCCTACTTTCAGTATCACTTATTTAATTAATTTGTTTTTAACTTGTGTTTCATTTATTCATTATTGTTCATTCTACTTATTTTTAAGTGTCTTACATTTTAACAGTAAATTAGATTTTGCATTAAGCACAAATCAGATAGGTTTTAGTTCAAAAACCTTACCCCACTTAACTTCTAAATTTCAATATTGGCATCAAAGTGCTGCATATAACTGTTGCTTTGTTTGAAAGTATTTGCCTATAAGTTATTCTCTTTCAAACATATACTGTTTTTATATATCTGCTCAATTCCTCAATAGCTCTTCTGTATGAACCATTTCTGAGACATGAATAAAAGGCAGTTTCCTACTGCATCTATTTTATTATCTAATTGCACAAATTAGGTTACAGACTCTAAACAAGATGGGTACCAGTAATTTTACAGAATGATCATATTCCACATTCCCATCTCCAACTAGGACACCGACCAGGATATAACAACCGGTAATGAAAGAAGCGCCCATCTCAGCACTTTGCAGCTGTCAACATTACACAAATCATTCTGGCCAAGCTGAGATGACCCAACCAGACTGTATAGTTTTTCAGACAAATTGACAGAGAGAAATGGCAAATCTTTTAGGACAATCTGTGAGTAATGGACTGCAGACCCTGTGTAACACTGACAAACGCCAATAGACATCTACGGTACTACAGAACAAAAACCAAAATAACTGGACAATGCTGATAAACTGGCTCAGACAGAAAGACACAACAGAAGCAAAAGGCGATAAGTTTTAAGCAAACTACTCAACACAACAGCATAACCCCTCCTCCCAACCTTTATCTGCTTAAGAAAACAATCGCAATCTAAACATAGGAAAACAACATATATACATTAGGGCTGTTGCAAATACTTATACAAGCATACACTAGTAAAATAACATTCCACACCTTTATGATGCATATTTATTTAAGGCTAAAGCATAGTTTGTTAATTGTTAGATAATTAGCCACTTTTAAATCATATAATTGGTTAGACAGAAAACACTTCATATATCATAATAAACATGTAAACAAGCAACATCAGGTTTACTAAATGGTTAATGTAACCTGATAATCAAAGCTACATTTTTGCCCATGAATCAAATATGTGTTGATGTACTGTAAAACATAAGCTGGTAGTTTTACATTATATAGGAATTTGAGATGTTCTTTTCCCTTGATAAGTTTGCTTACTAAAAACTTTCTCATAAGAGCAATTTGTTTCTGAAATTACAAAAAAAAATTGTTGCGCTGGTTCTGAAATCAAGACAAAAATACTTAACGGTTTTGTTCAACATGGCTACAAAAGCTTTGCTAGAAAAAGTACCGGTAAGTGAAAGCCTGATAAAGTCACAGCATTGTTTGAATGTGGCAAGAAAATGAAATAAGTGGTCACACCATTCTTACGACATTTATGTTGCCTTAGCCCAGTTTTTCACAATGACTTGATTTTGTGTGCTCCTGGCAAACACATTCATGGCATATTTTATTAACTAAGTCCACTGTGGAGGAAAAAAAATGTCCTGGCTTCATTGAAAAGTATTCATCTCGTCATCGAGTCATGTTTACCAACTTTAAAACCTAACCTCGAGTAACCTGAATTACAAAATTAGCTTATGTAACAACAACTATACCAGCTCCAAATTTGCTGGCTCACCTTAACACTACTGCTAAATGATACACTGACATCACAGCATCACGCAGCTTGATTGGCTATGGACATGTTGATATGGGATACTGAGAAGTAAATGTAGAGACGTGCTTAGGACAACATGTACAAGTTAAAGCTGGAAGGTTAAGCTTGCATGCTGCAGAAACATTTGATAGCTTATGTAAATGTTTGTCAGAAATAATAAAGGATTAATCATCCAGAAAATATGCCCCCACTTTAACTTTTTTACCTAATACCTTTATTTAATACATAGAGGAAGATGAGGGTTAGCAAACGTTGTCAAATTATGCAAAAATAAATATAATGTGTAAGCAAAATGAAAAAAAATCATGGATAAGTAAGAGATCTGTTTAACAGAAGAAATGCAAGTAGAAAGTACTATAAGCAGGATTTTGTTTGTTTTTGATAAATATGCAAACTATTAAAAAATACAAAAAAATAGTTTGAAGATCTTATGTTGTGTTTAAATTATTTTAAAATTTATGAAGTGTTTATTTTCATGATACATAATGTGGACAATAATTTATATTCAACTTTGACAGAAGTGTCTTTCAGTAACAACTCGATATAAGATTCTTGCTTAGAATATTATGTTTTATACTTTTTTTTTACTAGTACACACATTCATGGTATAAACTAGGTAAAATATCTTAAAAATAAACCATTATTCCTCGGAATAAACAAAAGTTTTCGTAATGGGTTATGTGACTGACATTATTTCTAAATCAAACTGTAAAGTCTTGCATTGACACAAAACAAATTAAAATTTAAATACAGTACTAAAAATCCCGTGTTATATAAACAATTGCATTACTTGAGAGAAGTCTGGTTTATTTAAAAAACAGTTACCGTACTTTCCTTGTGAACATGTTTAATTAGCTAGATGCTAACGTCAAAATTATCTCATTTTTTACTCTGTCGTAAATTGTATTTAGTTTTTAAATAAATGGTTGGCTAATTAATTTAGAGCTAAACGTGGTGTTTTAGTATGCGCCCTTAAATAAAGCATTAATGTTGCTAAAGAAGCTAATGCTAGCTCCAAATTTGAAATGTAGCAGTGTGTTAGCGAGCTAGCTTACGATGTACTCCCGAACTTGGCTGTGAAAATTCTGTTCCCTGATAGTAACATCGTCTTCTTCCATTCTTCATATTGCAAATAAAAAGAAGCTACAGTTTGTATACATTCTAGCTTGGGCAACAGACAAATATCCAGCTCTTTCTCTGCTCGCTCCGTGGCTCCGTACAAACTGTTTTTACTGGACCGCACGGCTTACATCAAATGCTACGCATCATTTATATATCAAGGTAAGTTGTGGGGCACCATATTGGCGGCGTTTGCACACTAAAAAAGACGTAGATTCAAAGTCTATATTTTAGGCGGTATACGTTTAGCTGAGGTGATTTGCAATATTTTTCTATATTGTATATTTCTGTTCATGACACAAATAAAAGTAAATCAAGCTGTCTGGCTGTCCGTGGTTGGGTTCAGATGACCTTCAACTCCTCCCTCACCGCTCGTGGCGCTTTAAGACGAGTCACGCGCCGGCAAACAAAACCGAGCAAATCTAGTTTACGTCAAAATGGATCAACTGAAGAAAGAAAAAAAAAAACGCCCAAAATAAAATACGTCATCTTTCTGCGTCCAGTAGGACGCGTACCCCGGAAAAAAATAGTCACGTGTTTTAACAATATTGTCCTGGAGGTACAGAACATGTGCAGTGTCAGGTATTTCATTTGTAAATAGGTAATTTTTTCGTGCTACTTCTGTCGACCGTTTCAAACTATTGCAGTCATTTTTGCTTTCCAAAAGATTAGTGAAAGTTGACGCTGTGAAGCTAACTTTACCCAGCTGTATTTGTTGAAATGAAAGAAAAAAGGAGACCAAACACCAAAAAGAAGAAAGGGAATGTGGTTTTACAGAAGTGCATGGTGGCAATTGATGAGTTTGTTAAAAGAAAAGGCGGTGTGGAAGATGCAGAAGGTGATCAAGACGGTTTCAGATTTGTCAAAAAGAAGAGTAGAAAGGAACTACGCAAAGAGAAGCGACAACTGAAAAAAGCCAAGATGAAAAGTCATTACGAGGGCAAAACGAATGTCTTTTTAACCCCTGTTGATGCTGAAAACCCAGAAATAAAAGCTAAAAAACAACTACAAGTGCAGAAGAAAATTGAAAAGACGAGAAAGGAAGAGAGTAAAATCTTTTCGAGCAAGCCTGCTCAAGTTCCTACAGGAAAATCGGCCTCATCTTCAAAATCATCCATCAAAAAAGGTAAGAAAGTGAACAAGCTTCAAGAGTCAAGAAAAATGGCATTAATGGAGGCCAATGAACAAGAAGACAGAGAGATCAAGAAGCTCGAGCAATGCCTTGGGTTTAATAAGAGGAAGAATAAAAAGAGTCTTCCACAGTCTTTTGTGAGTGATGGACTTGATTACATCCTGGGTGTGCTGGATTCCAGCCCATCAGGGGTGGGAATGCACAACGTTGACGATGATGACGATTGTGACATGGCCAGAGAGAACTTTAAAAAGCTCGAAGAAGATGACTCGGCAGCATCAGATAAAGACGAAGAAGCTGAACATGAAATTACGAGTGCAGGCAGTGATGATGAGAAAAAAGAAAAAAATGGGGATGATTCTGGTGAAGAGATGAGTGGGGTTGAGGAGGAAGAAAGTGAGGATGATGTGGAAGAGGCGGAAGAAGAAATGGATGATGGCAACGATGTGAATCCAGATGATGAGAGTGAGGAGGAAACAAATGAAGAAGCTGTGAGTTCATATGTTAAATCATCATGACATGGACTTCTTGCATGCTATGCTATTGAACTAATCATAAGTAAATCTTTCTGATGTTAAGGTCGCCACAACATCAAGCAAGTATGTGCCACCTCATCTGCGCAACACCGGAGATGATAAACGCAAAGCTGAGCTGGAAAAACTGAGAAGGAATGTGAAAGGCCTGATGAACAGGTAGCAATTCTGCTACTTCTCTGAGTAGTCAAGGAAGGATTCGCTTATAAAATTAATTCAAGTAGAAAGATGTTCGTTTTAAAATGAGTCAGTTTCAATTAATTATTTTGCCTTTAAATGTCCCAAAACTATAACAAAAAGTACAAGCCAGTAATTTGTACAATGAGTTAAAATTACTAAAATATGACCCGAAATTAAGATGCAAGTTCTTAAAAACCCACCTTCGTATTGATTTGGATCCAAAAAACAAATGGCTTCTATTTATTAGTGGGAGGTTATTCTCCATTATATGGTCAAAACACTGAGGCAATAAAATGATTTTAGAAACTATTTTTGTAAAAAATGTTTAGAATACCATTTCACAAACAGTTTTAAAATCGACATAGACCGTTTAGTGACGTAATTTGCAACCATTTTCAGACTAAGTGAACCCAACATGGCCTACATCTGCGGTCAGCTGGAGGAGCTGTATATGAGCTGCAGTAGGAAGGACATGAATGACACTTTGACCGAAGTGCTGCTGGCGGCCTGCGTCACTCCGACCCTCATGCCTGATCGACTGCTAATGGAGCATGTGCTGCTTGTTAGTGTCCTCCATCATGCTGTGGGGCTGGAGGTAAAGATATATAATGTATTATTTCAAGGTTTTTCGATTATCATTAGTGAGAAAATCAGTATTTTGTTCATTTCAGTCCATACTGTTACACCTAAGGAGTTCAAGAAGCTTTTATCTACCCGAGCAGCTCAAAATCTAATTATTCTTCATTAATATTATGTTATTAACGTAAATACATTCACTTTCTTGTACTTGCAACTTATGTCTTTATGTTTTAAACAAAAGTAGTAGCTGTCATCACATTTTTGTTCCTGTTCCAGGTGGGAGCCCATTTTCTTGAGACGGTCGTCCGCAGGTTTGACGAGACGTACAGGAGCTCCAGTGAGGGCAAAGAATGCGAGAACCTCATCGCCATCGTCGCTCACCTCTACAACTTTCAGGTGGTGCATTCCGTCCTCGTCTTCGACATACTGAAGCTGCTGGCGGAAACATTTACTGAGAAGGACATCGAGCTGATTCTGTTCACGCTGAAGAATGTCGGCTTCAGCCTGAGGAAGGACGACGCTCTGGCTCTCAAAGAGCTCATCTCTGAGGCTCAGCGTAAGGCTAGCGATGTGGGATCACATTTCAAGGATCAGACCAGGGTAGGCCAAAGTACATTTTCACAACGTTACATGATTGGCTACTTGAAAATGTAACATTTGCAAACTTGTCCCAAGGTTCGTTTCATGCTGGAAACCATGTTGGCTTTAAAGAACAACAACATGAGGAAGATCCCGGGGTATAATCCTGAACCTGTGGAGAGACTGAAGAAGCTGCAGAGGACTCTGGTGGGTATACTGGGTTTGACCCATCCTTTTGTCTTCACAATGTGTCAGAAACGAAGTGTATGGTGTTGGGTCTAAACATTCTGTCAGACTAACTCAGATGTTGTGTATTTCTTTAAATGGACAACTAATAGAATAAGTTTAAAAAGGCCAAACTGCTGGGAGTTTTAATAAATCAAATTCCATCATACTTTATTTCTTCCTACCATTTTCAGACATATTAAATGGGATTTATGTGTGTGCATGTACATAGGTATGTATAGATTGATAGGTGTGTGCACATTAGGTACCGTATTTTCCGGCGTTTAAGTCGCAGTTTTTTGCATAGATTCGCCAGTCCTGCAACTTATATATGTTTGTTGTTTTTCCATATTCATAATGCAATTTTTGACTGATGCGTTAAATTTCGAAGAACTGCAACAGCGAGTCCTTTTGTGCATGCTCGATTCACTCAGCTGGTGCAGGCGGAAGAACACTGGAGAGCTAGTGGCTCCAGCCACGATGGATGGCGCTGTGCTGCCCAAGTGAAATTGAGCTGTTTTGACCATTAAATAAACACGATTGGTCAGCTGTGGCACATAATTAATGTGACTTATACACAGAAGCAACATATATGTTTTTGTCTTCTTCATGATGCTTTTATTGACTGATGCGACTTATTTGCCAGAAAATACGGTATATACTTATGTTATAGATTTGTTTATTTTGTGTGCATTCAGTCAAAACGATGCATTTACTGATTTAAATTTATTTTACAAGGGGTTCTATACAGTATGTTCAAATGTGTGTATATGTGTAGGTATATATTATAAATACACAGATGCATATTCGTGTTAATGTTGATACACCCTATACAATGGTTTTGACATATCTGGAATGAATCAATAAATAAATCATGGTTCACACATTTGTGACTAAAATGAGCAGACACGCTTCAATAATTTAATGTAATATTAATTTTATGCCTCCCAATATAATAAAATTAGTCTTTAGTTCTGTGTCACCTTGGCTACTGTCCATTTGTTTGGTCTAGTGCTTGAAAGAAAATCTAGATAAGCTGCAGATAGTTCAAAATAAAGCAGCAAGAGTAGCACTCGGCTGTCATTTTAGAACTAACGTTAACTTCATGCGTTGAAGCCTGTCATTCTTTTCTTTTTTACATAAAATTTGGATTTTACTTAATATTTTTGGTGTTTTCTCACAGTTATTACCCACCTCTAACAGACATGGCTTTAATACTAGACTAGTCTCTGTTGTTACGGTTACACTACTTCTGCTCAGAACTAACACTCTCAGAAAACAATTCTGTACAGAGCTGTTCATACTGGAATGTGTTACCTTCTGAAATAACATCGATTGGAGATTATGATAGTTTTAAAAAGGACCTTTAAAAATCTGTAATGCATGATTAAATAACATTAAACTGAATGGATGAGTCAATCTGTAAGTGAAATGTAGACTGTTTCTTTCAAAAATGTTTGTAAGTTGTTATAGTCAACAACTTGTTGTGATTTTTGGCTTTTTTGTGAGATTTTGAGTTGTTATAGTTGTATATTTTAATGCTTGTGGGTGTGGATCCCTGGATGAGTAGTTTCTGCTATGATAAAGACAAATTAGGATCCTAAAATAACAAAACAAAGCAGAAGAAAGTCAAATTTTCTTTATGGTGGCATCAAACTGCACCACCAGGTGGCGCCAGAGTTCCACCTTCAGAAAAGCTCAATTGATGTCTCCTTTTTCTGCATGGTTGATGTATTAAGAGTTTATGTTACTAATTTGTGGTGAATTTGTGATGCTTAGGTCCACAGCAGTTTAGGAAGCAGTGACCTGAAGCTGAGGGTCTCTTTAGAAAACCTGCTGAAAGCAGAGAAGGTGGGCCGCTGGTGGATCGTCGGGTCATCGTGGAGCGGAGCCCCCATGATCAACAAGCAAGAAGACATAACCTCACAGAAGAGTACTGCTGAAGGACAGGTAGACACCACAGCAGACTGTTCAGAAAGAGATGCACCAATTCAGAATGTCGTCTTTGGGCTGCGCATGGTTTAGGAACTAAAACTGTCAAACTCAAATACTTTTTTTTTTCTCCCATAAGTATTTAACTCTCTTAGAGTCAAAATCAAGTATTTTCACGTTTAAGGAGAAATTTTCCTGCACCTCCTCCTTCAGTTCAGCCACACAGTGTTGGAGCTGGCTCGGAAACAGAGGATGAACACAGAGGTCAGGAGGAACATCTTCTGTGCTCTGATGACCAGCGAGGATTACCTGGATGCTTTTGAGAAACTGTTGAGGTTTGTCTACCTTTAAAAAAAAAAACTATATCAAACTTAATGTCATTTTAGTTCAGTTCACTTTTTTAGATTTTTATTCAAAGCTTTATTTATTTTTTTCTGGATGAAGGATGGGTCTGAAGGACAAGCAAGAACGAGAGATTGTTCATGTTCTGATGGACTGCTGTCTGCAGGAGAAAACCTTTAACGGGTTTTATGCCATACTGGGAGAGAAATTCTGCTTCCACGACCGCCGCTTCCAGGTACTGTAACTGAGAGGAAAAAACAATTAATACAATAGATTATAAAATTAGGGTTAGCTTGTACTGTATTGATGTGACATGAGTGGCCTTCAGTTCACCTCTGCAGTGTGGGAGCTTCTAACACCTTGTCTTCTGATTGATTCTAACTGTGCCTGCAAACAATGAGGCAGAGAACACACTTCCTACATGACTGCCTGGTGGGCCACCAGCTCATATCAGAGACTGGTGACCATTGTCCTCATCAAAGAGCTCAAAATGGAGTTGCTGGGAATGTTTGCTGTTCACATGTAAACTGGATCCAGATGAGAGGATCACCTTTACAAAACAGTTACCTAATGGTCGACAACTGTTTCTTAATCAGGCTTTTGCTTTCGATTAGGTAAAAGGATTATTCAAAGTTTAGTCCATAATTCTGAGTGAACTATTTGCTATTTAAGCACGCAAAGTATTTATATGAGGATATATATATATATATATTTCTGAAAATATTTTCTTGTCATAAATTATTTCAAATGTTTTGCTTTTTTTTTCTTCTTCTTCTTTTGCTGTATTTTCTGTAATTTCAGTGTTTTTTTACTCTTTTTTTGTGTGTGTGTGTGTGTGTGTGCATGTTTTTAGCTTTTATTTGGCGAGCACTGTTAGTTTTACACTTTATTGACTACCTTCAGGGGTGGGGGGGTGGACACCCTGGACAGGTCTCCAGTCCATCACAGGACCTCATAGAGACAAACGAGACAAACAAACAATTCACTCTGTCACTCACACCTAAGCACAATGTAAAGTTACTAACATGCATGTTTTTGGTCTGTGGGAATGAAACCGGAGCACCCGGAGAAACCATTCAAGCACGGCGAGAACATGCAAACTCCACCCACAAAGATCCCCGGACCGGGATTTGTACCAGGGTTACCTGCTCGCTGAGAGGCAGCAGCTCTACCGGTTGCGCCACCGCCGTGCTGCCCATTTATATTATTATATTTAATACATTTGTTGTACCATGTGTTATACATGACTTTCACTTTCTGAAATGATTGACCAAAAAAAAATCAAACATTTTCGTGATATTCTATTATTTTAGGTGCACCTGCATATCACAGGTATTAAAAACACTGTCATTTATTAAATTGGTGAATACAGTGGTCCCTCTCTTCATTTATCACGGTCTTGCTCTATCCCGGTTTTTCAAAGTAAGATTGGACATGACACGTAACTGGCTGATTGATGGATGAGCCGCAAGATTGGCATGGGATTTTTATTATTTTAAATTATTTAGCACCTATGTGCAGCCCACAGCTGCAGTAGAAGCTTCCGTTCTGCTCCGGAGAAGTGGGCGTGGCCAAAAGGGCTTGCAGATGGCAAAGTGCGGCAGGAGGCAGAGAGCTAAGATCATGACAGGCTGTGCTCTTTGATAGAGTTTAGAAACATTGTTTAGAACATTGCAAAAGTGTGGGAAGAG
>JARVGQ010000760.1:16970498-16982172 GCA_031762355.1 Hypsolebias martinsi | reverse complement strand
GAGTCTCAGTAGGGCATGAGGGCTCTCCAGGACCCTGTCGCTTTGTTGAAAAGATTTTGTCAACTGCGTTGAAAGTCCAGCTGACCAGATCCATGACAGTAGTTTTTCTTTTGGAAGATGCATAATAGGAGCTCCAATACACAGACACGGAGCAAAAAAGCAGGAGGCGAACAGGAGAGGGAGAGAAAAGGTGTCCGCCTTGTTCGAGAGCGAGTGCAGAAAGCTAAACCATCACTTTAAAATAAAACGTCAAAAATCAGAACGTACTCCTGAAATGAATGAAATACATGTAGGTTAACATGAACGCATTACGTCAAAACTAAAATTTACTCTATGAACATCCTGTAAGACAAGCGGTGGCTGCTTTTGCACTTGCAGCTCAGGTTATTGGGAGAGTTTAGCACCTTCTGTTCAATGGCTGATGTCAGCAGACTTCACTGGTAATTAACAGGGTTGGACGTTGAGGGATGGCACGGATCGTTTTTCTTTTATATTCCCCATAAATGGTGCATTAATGGCTGAAATCTCAAGTAGACCCCACCCCCCATCCTATTTGAAAGCCTTCACATTTGTCAGCGTCTTGTTTTCAACTAATAAGTGTCACTTAAATTTGACGTTTGTGTATTGAATTGGAAGCCACATATATGTTGTTGACGTGTTGGCGTGATATGTGACGCCTACATGTGTTTGATCTACAACCTAGGTCATCACTAACTTGGTGAAGATGGTGAAAGCTCGCGACAGCAGACGACCCTTCTGCCCTGCAGGACACTGGCTCTCCGAGGAGGTCAACATTCGAGCTGATAAGGTCTTCAAGTATTTTTTTTGTTGTTAGAATCTTTATTATAAGTGAATTTACAACTCAAGCTACATTTACAAGGCTGTTAATGATTTTGAAATATAATTATTTTGTGTTTATAATTGTATTTTTTGTAAAGAATTATTTTTGTATTTTTGGCAAATATTTTTTAAAATTTCTCATCTTAAAACATCTGTATTCCTTCATGAAGAGCGTCAGTCACTTCATTTACTTTCCTCTTTTCTGTCCAGGTCCCCCAGCTGTATGTACCATCAGCAAGGCATGCATGGAGAACACGAAGGAGGGGTCACATTGGGCCTCTTCAGTCAACTCTTGATGGTATTGCAACCTGTCGCGATTGCTTGAAAAAAAAAAAAAAAAAAAGTTTAATTGTGCCTTTTTTTTTAATCGCTTAAGATGTGTTTCATATTAACTGAGAAAAAATTAGCACATTTGGATCCTGTAAGTCTGTTACTACAAGATTTATATATAAAAAAACATAATAACCAAATCTAAACATGCATTCTAAATTCCATCTACATTAATTGACCTTGGTTTTCAGCAGGACCAATTAGGCACACTAAGATAAAAACACTAATGCATGCAGGCTCGCTTTCAGCCGTTAACATGTTTGTGACGTAAAGTGTGAAAACAGACTGATAACAATGTGTATGATCTCCCTAATGCTGCTCAGGGGCTGTGTGAGATGAATTCAATTAGTGGGAGAGTACCTGATGAACTCAACCACATCTGGTCTATGTGTTTGTCCGGCCTTTTTCTCATTTCCTTAAATGGACAAGCCCGAGGCTGATAAATGAGACGTGTATTGACCACTCCGAGGCCATATTTCTCCTCAAAGATGGAAACCTGATGGGAAAATGCAGATCAGGTTGACTAATTGAGCAGAATAATTGAGCTGCTGTTGAATGGAAAAAAGTGAAGAGCAGGAAAGTGATTGTGACTTTGGGAGGCTAAATGGTCCAAACCTTGGTTTTAAGCAAACATTAGCCTCTTGGATAAATCTAAGTAAGTGGATAGGCAGCTCGCAGATGAGTTAATTAAGAGTGTTATTAAAAGGCTGTTGGACGGATATGCCGTTAATGGTCGGTTTGTAAACCGTGAAATAAGTCAGTCACAGTTCTTAACAGTGAGGAATGGTGGTGATGTGACGAGTGTTTATAAAAATGCAGCTGATGGTTGATAGTTTGTGTGTGTGTGTGTGTGTGTGTGTGTGTGTGTGTGTGTGTGTGTGTGTGTGTGTGTGCTTCCGATTCTTATAAGCAAGACTGAAATTGAGTCTTGCTAAAAATTGATAGATACCGTAATTCAGTTCTAGAGAATGAAAAATATTTTTACAGCTGTAAAAAAAAAAAAGCATTAAGAACAAGAGAAGTTGGACGTTTTGAGGCTTTTAGCATTTTAGAAGCTGTAATTGTCAAGATGCTAGTGTGGGGTTAAAACCACACTCTGCACAAAAGCAGTCTCGTGAAATCAGATGTAAACTAAATCAAACTTCACAGATTTTTATTCCTAGCTTGAGATTAAACTTCAGAGTTTTCTGTTGCCATTGAATGCAACACTAATTTTTTTTTTTTTTTTTGGTGAAAATTGAAAACAGATTGTGGTTCAACAGAGAACAATGCAGGATTTTCATTTTTGTTAAACTGCAGTTATGATCTAAGACAAAAGTCAAATTGCCTCACAACCGTACACTTTTATTGGTTTTTACACACCTTATGCCCAATACACAGCAAACGTATAAAAACAAACAAAAATACTAGCAGAAGTTTCCATCTGTATGCAGAATTAAAGCCCAGTAAAACTTAATGAGAAGGACTTCTTTGTTATAAGTGGCTTTGTTGTTTTTCAAGAGTTTATCAATTCGGGAGTACCGGTATATCAAGTCAGGAGACAGCAACTGATAAACAAAACAAAAGTCATCATTTGTATTTAAGCATGTAATAGTCAGAAATATTAGCCACTGGGGTACAAAAACTATATTATTAAAAATATATATGTTTTTTATTAATAAAATAGTTTTAAAATGCATTTTCCTATCTTCAGTAAGACGATGTGCATGCTGTTTGTTTCTGCAGTGGGTTCAGAGCCTCCACAGCTGTCTGTGTCTGAAGAGAGACATCTGGCCATCCTCACAGAGCTTCCGTTTGTCGTTCCCTTCGAGGAGCGAGTGAAGGTATCGCCTTGCTGATCCACATACAGCTTTGACAAAAAGTATAACCTAATTATGCATTTCAAGTGGGAGTTAAAGGTTCATCAAATACATGCTTTGCTTATGTGCTAAAGGGGTAAATTAGTATGAATTTATCTGTAGGTTGGAGGTGTATTTTATGGGTGATTTATTATATTACTCTTTACTGCATTAATGATGTATCTAATTTGATGCTCTGTGTTGTCATTTAATATATTCTGTGCAAGATGACATTTTTTAAGCATAAAGATTCATTTATGACTCTGTCATTGGGTTCACATTCACCCTCTAGATCTTCCAGAGGTTAATCTTTGTTGACAAACGGGATGTGCAAGGGGACGGGCCATTCCCTGATGGCATCACTGTCACCATCCGACGAAACTACATCTATGAAGACGCCTACGATAAACTCTCTCCAGAAAACGGTAACACTGGCATCGCTGTAATTTCAACAAGAGTTGCATGTTGAGTTATATTTGCGAAATCAGCCTGTATTGTCTAGAAAGCAGCACGGTGCAGTAAATATTACTAAAACGTATTATACTCTATAAAACCGCAGTTATGAAGAGCAAGGTTCCGGTTTGCATTAAAGCTGAAGGCTACTTCTCTCCTCGTGCAGACTATTGAATTTCAGTAAAGCATAATTGTGATTCTGATTATTGTAATGGATCACATAAAAACAGAATCAATTATTTTAAGTCACCTCTTTTGTGTTTGAATTTGAAAGGGTACTTGGGTGAAGGGCAATCTGATTAAAAAGAGTAACAGGAGACCTGAGCTGAAGACGTGATCTATATCATTTATGTGTCTATAAGTTATAGCTGCCTTGATTTACCACTGAACATTTATTATTCTGAAAGATCACATACTGTAGACTTTGAATTGAATATTCTGCAGGTCAAGAAATCACTTTTGTGCAAATTATGTTTGTTGGGGAAAAATGCTCACATTAACAGATTTACGTTTCCGTTTTGACAATTGTGTTCACAAAAAATATTGTAGTTAATATAATAATCTTCATTTGTTGTTTATAAGTAGATGGTAGATTTAGCATCAATTATGTAAGGACATTTTTCAAAAATAGGTGAAGTTATAATGATTATACCAATGTATTGTTAATTATTGTTAATTAGGTAAATGATAGAAATTATTTTATACAATTTACTTAGTTAAAATACTAGTTTTTAAAAGACAGGGTAGCAAACCTAACCATTGTCTCCTTTTTTCTTGACTAGTCTTTATATTCTTCATTTGTCTTTTTAGAGATGCACTGCACTGAAGATTTTAAACAACTTAAGGTCTCCCTTGTAAACCAGATGAATGTCCTGCGATTAAAAACAAATCACAATTGGCATATAAAATGGTGCTTTTCATACTTTAGAATCTGAGCCTTTAAAAAATAAAATATATATTTATATTAGTTATTACAAGTACAATAAGAAAGCAAAATATATTAAATAGAAACTATAAACACTTCTTTTTATTTCACTCTGAAATAAAATAACCCACAAATATCCAAACGGCAAAAACAAAACATATTTTTTTCTCTTCTGTTGTTGAAAACATGTACATACTAAACATGTGTTACGAGTTTCATCACTTACAGTGATAAAGTAATTAACTTTATTTGGTTAAAAGCTTTGTCATTCAGATATGAAATAGTTCTTGGATTATATCCATTTTAGGGGATAATTATGTTTATAACCATCATAAACTAGAAATATAAGCTTTCATGTTGACTTAACTAATATCATTGCTCAAATATATTATGAAATTATTGTAAAATATCTAAAAACTCTTACAGAATGACACTAAGTGCTATTGTGATTATGAACAATATTGGATATTGAATTTTTGATTAATTTGTCCCCATGTCCTGCGTGTGTCTTTGAATTAGAGCCGGACCTTAAGAAAAAGATCCGAGTCCATCTTCTCAATGCTCATGGTCTGGACGAGGCAGGCATCGACGGTGGTGGCATCTTTCGCGAGTTCCTTAACGAGCTCCTCAAGTCATGCTTCAATCCCAACCAGGGCTTCTTCAAGACGACCAACGAGGGTTTGTTGTATCCCAACCCCGCTGCAGAGATGCTCGTGGGCGACTCCTTCACAAGACACTACTACTTCCTGGGCAGGATCCTTGGAAAGGTGAGCCTTTAAAATTAAAACCTAAAAAAGGATGAAGTGAAATTACAGAAGCATCAAATGCATAAAAGTAATTATTCTGCTGACAAAAGGTGTCCTATTTGCTTTAAAAGCTCACATTTTTGAAAGGAGTTCCCGTTAATTTGTCTCATTTTGGAGGCTTGAAAAAAAGCTTTTGGGCTCTTATGATAGGTAGACGGGATTGTTTATCTGCCCCTTCGTTTCATTGATAGCACTATTTATTAGAGCCTAATGTTTCTAAATCATCCTTAATGCATGTGGTGGTGATTGTTTATCAAGATGCCTTCCTCAGTCAGGGGATATCATCTCATCCTGGAGAAGAATTACGTCATGACAGGCGGGTCGCCTCTCAATTAGGACTTCCATTAGTGGATGATTCCTACCCCTTATTTCTGAAGTGACTGCATTTGGCTGGCATTAAATCAGCAGGCCCTCAAAGACAAGACATAAATAAGCGTTCAAAGCATGTGGTAATAGCATTTTGATCTGTTTTACTGTCAAGAATAACCGGGGCTCCTCTCTTGCACAGCTCCACACACAGGTAAACTTCAGAGCGATACGCCTTCTCTTCTTGTTTGCTTTTCTTCTCCTCTGTATTCTGTGCAAGTGAGAAGTGATCAGTGAGCTGCTACAATATGCCCATTCCTGCTTCTGTGATGCTCTCCATAGCTAATGGTACAGGCAATTAGGCTAAGGGAAATTAATTAGAATTTGACTTTCAATTAACCCTACCTTAAGTTCTTCCTTCTCCATAAAAATGGACGTTTGAGTGGCCATTTGAGAGGCGTATTGATATTTGTTTAGTGCCGTTATAGCCTGGATAAAAGGCAGCCGTTTATATGGATCGGGATTGCATCACCGCTGCTGCAGTGTGCACGGTGCACGCTGCAGCTCAAAGGACACAGGAGATTAATATTGTTAATTAATGTCCGAGGCGTGCCATTGTTGTGGAGGTGATGTATTACAGCCAGGAGAAGCTTGTCTGGAGTACTCACTGAAATGGGATTGGACATCAGAATAGAGGCCAGTCATCATCCCTCTTCCTCGCTTGTCCACCCTGCTGACAAGCTAAGATTTAAGCCACAATTGAGGAAACATGAAAAGGGGTTGCTTTGCATTTGTGGCTTCATCCTGAAGATTAAAAAGA
Organism: Hypsolebias martinsi; assembly: GCA_031762355.1. Taxonomy (NCBI): domain Eukaryota; kingdom Metazoa; phylum Chordata; class Actinopteri; order Cyprinodontiformes; family Rivulidae; genus Hypsolebias; species Hypsolebias martinsi. The sequence continues at coordinate 16,975,854 of JARVGQ010000760.1, read as the reverse complement.
TATCTTAATCATATTGTTTGTCAGCATTCTCCCTCATTTCACATGCATGTAATACAGCCTATAAAAGGTTATTTTTAGGGGTCCGTTCATCTCATTAGCACAAAACCCGCAGCCTCATTAGCAACAGCCTTCGCACTTTGTAAACTGGAGGAAAAAAGCTTTCATCCTCCTTCACCATCAGCCTCCTCTCAATGATCTCTCCTTAGAGGTGCAAGAGTGTCGCACCTCTGATTGATAGAGATGCGTTTGGAAGGCATTATAATTTTATTGATTCTTAATGTTGTAAATTAAGGAATTTATTTGGCAGCTAACAGAATGCACCTGCAGTGCTGCTGGCATTTATTCCACCTGATGGTGCCGCGATCTGCTTTAATTGCGTTGCCACTGCACTCACTTATATTAAAAGGCCTGGGCCATAACAATTAATTCTTTCCGAGCCAAGTCATTTTGGCACAATTTCTGGCAATAAACACTCATAAATTAGGCAAGTGGCACTGAAAAAAATAAGGCTACAAGTTTTTTCCATATACTTATTGCTGCCTCTTCCCGGCACAAGTGTTATTGATAGGTTTCAAGGGGCCACGCAGCGCATATGGTCTAAAATGAACACCGGCCACAAGAGTAATGCTAAGTGGATTATTTTGCATAAAAAATAGACAATGTTTGAAGTTGTGCAATTAACCTGTGTTTAGAAAATAGCTGTGATTTATGCATGTGTGTGTGTTTAAGATGCATGCATTATGGAAATCCTTTAGATTTATAATCCATTTAGCTGATGCGGTCAGGGTTTTTAGCACTATCATTTATAAAGACCTGTATATATTAATGTCTCCAATAGGCTCTTTTTTGGACTATTCAAGTACATTAGCTTAGGGTTTTATGAGTCACCTGCCCGGCTGTGGTTCTTAATTGCATTAAAGGTCAAGGTGAGAATCGGCATTTATAAAGTTTGAGTCGCGTAAAGAAGGAATAGGCTGCATGCTTTAGATTGATTGTGCTCTGTGTTTTTAGCTCAGTCACTCTGATGTGGTTACATTTACTGACATAATGCTTGATCCTTTGATTTGAACCGTAATAATGTTGTTTTTAGGGATGCACGATATTGGATTTTTGGCCGATACGTTAAAACTTATTTGGCCGATAACTGATATCAGCACCAACATTTTTTCCCTAGACCAACAGAGACATCACTTTTCTCCGCTGTGGAATTAAAATAGCACATTATTCTACATGGTCTTTGTCAGTTTGGCCTGTTACCAAATGCAGATCTCAAAAAGGGGGCTGAAAATGATGTAACACTATTTAAATATATATTTAAAATAACAGCACCTTTTATATTGGTGAGTTATTTTGATGGAATGGCCAATGTCCAATATTTAACTTTATCGCTATCAGCCGATACCGACACCATGACGATAATATTGTTCATCCCTAGTTGTTTTATATCTTTTATAATTTATTTTTACATATTTTCATTACAATTTCTCCTGATACTCTTATTCAGTGATACAGTAGTGCTGAACATTATGGGTTAATTGATGTTTGAAATGGGGAGTTACAAAGTTAAATTATTCTACCTGCTTATTTTTTCAGCTTTCTCCTAACGTCCACTTTTATCTACAGGCGCTGTACGAGAACATGTTAGTGGAGCTACCTTTTGCCAGTTTTTTCTTATCCAAACTTCTGGGAACCAGCGCAGATGTGGACATCCACCACCTGGCGTCTTTGGACCCAGAGATGTATCGCAACCTTCTCTTCCTCAAAAGCTACGAGGGTGACGTGGAAGAGCTCGGCCTCAACTTCACTGTGGTCAACAACGATCTGGGAGAAGCTCAGGTGACTGGACTGAACTGTTTATTTATTTTCACTTCTGTTTCTGGTCTTGGCACCACAGGATCTAGCTTTCCTCCTGTTTGGTTGCTCTTTGCGGTGTTAATAATTCATTTCCTCTCCTGATGCACCACTTTTCAACTCCACCAGAGATAAAGCACGTCATCTCTGTCACTCTAAGCCACGCTGCTGTGCAGGGGACTCGGCAGCTCTGTTGACCATTCCACCTGCCTTTCCTCCCACAAATTATCTCTCAACACGCCTGACATGAGCAGTCAACAGTTTTCAAGCATACCCCCCTCCCGTTTTCCACTCCAAAGCTCAAGGCTGAAGAGACGATCTACCACCACCACTCTGAACCATTGGCGCTCAGACCTGCACACAGAGCCCCTGTTTGCTCAGGGCTTTAACGCATCTTAACTCTTCTCAAACAACACCTGAAACGGCAGAGTTGCAACGTGGTCCTCATGATTGCAAATAGGGCATTGCAAACACGATAGGGAAAACAATTTGTGAAAGATTAGGCACACACCCGGGAGCAGTCTGCCCTGCATTTGCCCTTGCGAGATAGCCAAAGCAAGCAAGATAACCACAGTAATTCTCTTACATTAGCACATAATCAGAATCCACTGTGAAGGAGAAAAAGGCAGAAAATGGTTTCCTGAATGTGAGGTTGTTTCTGGGAATAAACCTAATACCTCACACCTGACGTTACAGTGCAGGCTGAAGTCAGTATCGTTGTACTACATGGTTTTGTGAAGCTTATCAGTCGAATTTTGTAAGGATTGTATGCTTTCTGCAGCTTTAGGAAGCAGCTGTTGTAGTTTGAGCTGACAGATTCGGTTTTATAGCCCTCCAAGTTTTAGAGGTTATTTAAGATCTGTAGCAGTTTTATTTATTTATTTATTTATTTATTTTTTAAAAATAAATAAAGCAAGAGCAAAATCTGAAAGTTACTACTGTAGATCCCAGTTTTAAAAGTCAGTCACCAATTTGTCAAAACGTTAGACTCGCACACAAAATTCAGAAAATGTGCACTGGGAAATGATGAACGTGATGTTTTGTCCTTTTGTTGATGAAATCTTACGTCCGACTTCATGAGCAGAGATGAGCACGTCATATCAAGTTATAAATGCTCTAAAGCTAATGAAAAAAGAAACTTGGGCCAAATGATATTGGACCATATGTCCAGTGATGCTATATTTAGTAACACTAAAACACTCTGAGCCACACACTCTCGCCTTTAGTTTCTTACATTTAATCATAAGAGCATTATTGAGAAAACATTTTAATTGCTTTTATCTGATTGAAATCACCTGGCTTAATTTAACTACTGAGACTTTTGTTAGTCTTCTGGCACTTGCATATATAGTAAAGTATGCTGTGCAATTAACTTATGATCATACTATCAAATTACAAAAGCAACTTTAAAGCTCTATAAAAATTATTTTTGTCCTTTTTTTAATCCAGGTTGTTGAACTGAAGCCAGGAGGCAAAGATATTCCTGTTACGACGGCAAATCGGATTGCATATATTCACTTAGTGGCTGACTACAGACTGAACAAGCAAATCAGGCCTCACTGTCTAGCCTTCAGACAAGGTCTCGCCAATGTGGTCAACCTCGAGTGGCTGCGTATGTTTGACCAACAGGAGATGCAGGTAATAACTAGCTCATGAGCAAAACTGAGACTTTTAATATGTTTACATTTTCAATGAGAGAAATCTTTTTTTTTAATGTCCTATTAGGTGCTTATATCTGGGGCGCATGTGCCAATTTGTCTCGATGACCTAAAGAACTTCACAAATTATTCAGGTAGGTTAAAGACCTTTCTGATTATTTGCATCATTGGGTGTCTGTGTTGCCTGTCTAAAGGATCGCTAACACGGGGTAGACATAAGGACGTTTTCCAGGTTGTCCAGCAGACAACCTCTTAGCAGAATCTGGTTGTCCAACAAAATTTTTGGTTGTCTGCAACCTTTACAATAAAGAAGTCAAAAAATAAAAATAAAATAAACAGTACCGTACTTGCCGCCGTACATGTCGCACCACCGTATAAGCACATCAGTCCAAATATGTTTAATAAAGTGAGAAAAATCATAAATAAGTTGCTTCGCTGTATACATCGCATCTATTATGCGTCATTGACCACCCAGAAACGTGGGCCTGTGTTGTGTCAAAAATCAATTGGCTGCCAAATGGTGGCCATGGGAGCATGCACAAGACGACTTTAACAAGAGTTTAACAAGATTAACAAAAGCAATTATTTGTTTGCTCGACGTTATAGTAAAGGTGTGTCTCAATTGAACTTTTCCTTAATAAATGCGCTTTACTTGTCAAATCAGCTGCATTTCGCCTGGGCAGTGCAGCGAAATCAGAATCAGAATAAACTTGATTGTCATTGCACCGAGATACAGCAAGAGCATGTACGTTCAGTCGTCCGAAAGATGGGCAGAGTGTACGACGCTGCTACTATATAAGCGCGGCCCTCTTATTCTTATTCAGAATAATATTTTGCTTAGATGAGAAAAGGGAAGAAAAACATGAGGAGAGATGTTATAAAAAAAGATCTCTCACAATGTGTCCTAGACAGGGCACGATTTAAGCCATCAAAAAAACTACCACAGCATAGTAACATAAACAGATATGATACATGTACATATCGCTGGTGAAGTCATTGAATTTTAAAAGGAAGTCGTAGCATAGTCCAGAGGCCCCCCCTCAGCTATTGTCCAGATAAGAGGTGTTGTTATCATCAGCTCGGCTGAGGTTCTGTCACATGTCCACAGCATTGGGGAAGGGAGGGGTGAGGAGACAGACAAAGCATCTTTGTTTTTTTTGTTTTTTTGTTTTTGTTTTTTTCAAAACATGCCAGGAGGAGTTGAGAAAAGCCTGTCGTCAATGCCACATTTTAGGTCAGGCAGAACTTGTGAATTGCTGTTTCTGCCTTTTAAAGTCTTGCTGGTAAAAAGTTATCCAATGGAAAGCTTCAAACAGCTGAATTGATTCCCTACACCAAAGCTAAAGCTTACAGCTTCTCCAGATATTCCCACCTTCTTGTGTGCTGCTAGAGTCTACAGTCCTGCACAGGAGAACACGTCTGGCTTCACCAGAGGACGGGAAGAAGAAAAAAAAAAAGCAGCTGATTTGACGTTTTCTCCATGAGTTCTGGAGCGAAATGAAGGCGGCTTTGTATGGCAAGCCAAGTGTCTCATTAATAGCCACTTTTACCTATTAATGAGACACTCATTACTCGAGGGCCCTCTAGTAGCTGAAAATGGTAGTGGTCAATATTTTCCATGTCGGAATGAATGAAATTGTCAGATCTCATCCAAAAATTGTATAAGAAAAAAATAACAAATACGTTGTTTTGCTGTATAAGTCACAAATTTATGCAATTAGGTGCGACTTATACTGTGAAATGTACAGTAATTTAAAAAATACATTGCACTATATACAAAGTTTACTATTTACAAATGTTCTCAGCTATCTTGTAGACTGCTTGGAATGTCCAAGCTACTGAGCCAC
>JARVGQ010000760.1:16780017-16792017 GCA_031762355.1 Hypsolebias martinsi | reverse complement strand
TCTGCACCCCCCCCCCCCCACACACACACACACAGACACAAACACACAGAGAGCGCTGTCTTCCCAGCAACATGACAGCATGCAATTATGGCCACTTGACAGAGCCTGTCACCATGATGCTCTCATCACCCCACACAAGTACTCTCAGCACGCCAGCCTGACAGCGTCCCACCTCTCCTACCAATATTACATCTCCATGCACTCAATACAGCCACTCTGAATTGCATCCCATTCTATTCAAACGATGCCCTGAATCGATTGCATTCTAAATTCATTTTTTTTTTCCTCCGAAAAGCTTAATGCAATGCAGCCAGCAGGGCCCCTTATCAAGTCCTGCCGTTTCTAGGGGGAGGCAGTGGACCGTGGCGTATTCCAGAGACAGGGGGTAACGAAGGCTCGGTGAATGGGGGGATTATGTCTGCCAATCAGAGGGCTGGGATGGGAGGCCTGTGTGTCAGGGAAACAATGTCTAATCCTTCCAAAGCAGCCTCCTCGGCAGCAGAAGGGGAGTTTGGTGAAATCAGGATGAAGGCTCGACCCGTGGAGGCAGACACAACAGGTAACGCACCGCTGTCAAATTAAAATGCTGGTAGCAGTTTAAACAGGCAGCTTTATGATAAGATAAGCAGCTGTGATGTAAAAAATGGCACTAATATGCAATTGTGTAATATCTGAAAAATAGCTTAGTGAGAAATGCACATTGTGATTTTTTTAATAGAAAAGAAAACTCATTTGCTCACTAAATTTAAAACTGCAAGTAAAAGCACAGAGGGCAGAACATTTTATTTTTCTCTGTAAATCACAATTTAAGAAGACAATTAAAATCAACTTTTGTGATTTTTATTTATTTTTAATTAATTAATTTATTTTTGGAAGCGGTGGTTAAGTCAAGAGGTGAACACTAACTCTCCACAAACTGAAGGAAAAGCAATGTGACTACAAAGTGCTGTCCATGGTGCTGAAACAACTTCACGGCAGAAACAAGCAATAACGTTTCCTCTGTGTCGCAACAAGTAATGATGTTTCTGTAATGTCAACCACCCAGTGAATAAAAAGTACAGGTTTTAGCACCACAGAGCAGCTGAAACAGGCAAATAAAGAAAGATCTAAGACACCAGAGGCGTGTCAAAGCTTTAAAAACACACACACAGCAGATGACTCAGCACCCAAAGGCGTCCAATTCCAGCTCTGAACTTAGTTAATGGAAACTTCTTTCAGTCTTAAGTTTGGCTGGCACAGTGGGGACACACTGATTCATCCTGACAACACAAAAGTCTCAAAGTGTGTGAGAAGATTGGACAAAAAAAAAGAACAAAAAAAAAGAAGGAAAGAGAGAGGTAGGACCCCCAGTAAAAGTGTTTTGGAGAGTTCAGTATTCATGATGTGAGCTCCAAAAAGCAAGAGAGCAGAGATGGAGAAATATAGATCTGAGATCAGTGATAACAAGGCAATCTCACACATGGTTTCACGTAAGATGGTGGCAGAATTTAAAGCAGAGCCCTTATAGGACATCTCCATGTCAATCAGAGGCTGAAAGAGCAGCAAAGGTCCCAGGGCATCTTACCTTTCTATATTCTAATAACGCTGTGACAACACGAGGGCTAATAATAACAGCAGCTCCTAGAAATGAGTCACCGCAGCTCTTTTGTTATTTGCGCAGCTAAATGCTTTTCTATTGTCAATGTTTTCAAAAGGGGCTTCACAAACAAGCCTCGACAAGTGCAACAAAACCCATCTATTACCACCAATACAAGGCATTACTCAGATTCACTCTCATTCATTACAGCCTCCCAGTATAAAAGCTAGACACGCTGCAGAGTGATGAATGCTCTCTGCATTAATGGAAACACTGCCAGGCATCTATCCATCTCTTTATCAAGCTTCCCTTCCCACACACACATACACACAGTTTTTAATGTAAGTTGTGCAAAATTAAAACAATCCATTGTGCGTTTGTGGAAACTGTGGCAACCAAAAGCGTTTGCACACAAACAAATAAAGAAACAAACTCTCTAAAACCTCAAAACAACAATCAGATAGGTAGTGGCATTTCACTTTCGCGTGGCTCTCATCACAGAAGACTGAGGGGCTGGAGAAGGAGGGAAAGATGAAAAACAACTGGAGAAAAAGAAGCAGGAAGAAGTGACAAGGAGAGAAAGCTGAGCTCGGATAAAGCAGCAGGAAGAGTGATGAAAGTGGAAAAGATAACGGGGTTCTTAAGGGAATGAAGTGAGAGTGGGATGAAAGAGATGCAACAAAACAGATAAAGACATGGAAAATAAGGCAGATAGTTCTCAGCACAACCCTACTTAAAATAAAGAGTTAAATTATTTACTGCTGTGCAAAATACAAGACATCTTTACAGATCATGTGACAATGATCTGCATAGCGTGTATTATTTGAACATAGCGATTGCGTGAATATAATATTACTTAAAATAGCAAATTATTTCAATTATTTAACCACAATCAGAATTTTCAGTTTCCATTTTGCTTTTATTGAAATTATTCCACATCTGGTGCACAGACGTTGCATTTGTTTATTTAAGACCATCACGAGGTCTTACCAGGATCATGTGACCGGTGGAGATGTCCATGTTGGACGGGACGGGCTCCTCGCACCAGGAGGAGGTGCTGCTGCGCGCCGACGGGCTAGCGATGGGGCCATCGCTGAACTGCGACGACACGCTGTTGAGGCGTGAGTGACGCAGGGTCTCCGGGCGCTCAACGCGCTCCGATGTTCTGATCGCCATGCGCTGGCGACACAGCTCCTGGAGAAATTACAATGTGTAATCATCAAAGTTGTTTTCATTCATATGAATTTCATGTTTTTGGTCAAATGTGAAACAATCACATGTGTTTTAAGTGTTCACCCTTCACTGCTTGAGTTCTGAGATTTCATCTGGTAAAAAGCTACATTTCTGCTCAGTTTATTGGCCTAAAAGCATTTAAGATTACCGTATTTTCCGGACTATAAGACGCACAAAATTATGAGGTATATTAAGTAAACCTAAAACATTTTGACAGATTTTTGAGTGTCGTGTACCACAAAAAATCAGTTTTAGGTCAGTAAGCACAACCAGAATTAATGCATAAGGCGCACCGGATTATAAGGATCACTGTTGGTTTTTGAGAAAATTAAAGTATTTTAAGTGCACCTTATAGTCTGAAAAATATGGTAATTATATCAATGGTTAAAGAAGCCTCCAAGATCTAAAGAATAAATGTTGCTGCCACATAAAGAAACCACTTTTTTAAGAAGTGTTTTTCAGTTGTGAGCAATAAATAAGGGTCAAACATCAACAACAGTTTTATGTAAATACCAAACAGGTGAAAACAGTTTGTTAAAAATCTTCATTTGTGCAAATATGTATGAAAAACAAGCAATCATATAATAAATGTAAATATTTCCACAAAATAAAGAGATAAGATGCACTGCCATGCACTTTTGTTGTAATATTTTAAAATATTTCTACAAAATGTTTCCTTCTGTTAAAAAAAAAAAAAAAAACATCAAAATGACACATGCCTCCTCCCATCATGCCCCAGTGCAGTAGCCATTCAAGCAAATCCAGTGTAGGGTGGTACAAATGGTTTTAAAAAATGATTGTATCCAAATGTGTTCAGTCTACAACATTTTGTCTGATACTCTACATGCTGAGGTCTTGTTTGATTTTTTTTTTAAATGTATTTTCAATTCATGACCAAGTTGGACTTTTTTGGGTTCTCACAACAGAATTAATTTTCACATTCAGTTTATGGCAGCAAGGAAAGAGCAGGCCAGAGAGCAAACCTCATGAAAGCAAAAGCCTATCTCATGATGAATCACAGCGATATTTCCCTTTAGAGTACAAACAGGACGCCCTACTCATCCTTCCTACCTAAGCCCTGGTCTTGGATCAGCTTTTCCACTATCAGACTTTAATGATTACAACCATCAAGTGGTGCCCAGGGCTGTGGCCTTGGGGCACAATCCCAGTTCACCTCATAATTCATCCCACCTCTCAGCGTTTCTGCAAAGCACCTGAGCTGAGAGTTTTCCCCAGAAGAAGGCAGAATGATGCAGTTAGTACCAGGAGAGAAATGGAGAGGAGCTCCAATAGAAGCACAACTTCAAATATTATAAATCCACTGTTACTACTTGCTCTGAGACTGATTATTAGAAAAAAAAAAGCAGAACAAGATGAATCAAAGTCTGTAAAACAAAATACCTCAAATTCAAAAATAAGACAAAAACGTGATTCTTGGTGAGAAAAATAGATGCAGAGTTTTACATTTATCTTCAGTTCTTTTGTATTTCTACTACGTGCCATCGCTCATTTAGCTGCAACACCTCTGGCTTGTCAGCGCAGCCCTGCAGAAACCTGATTAAATATTGAAAATGTTAACGCGACATGCAGATAAATGTGTTCAGAGTGGCACGCTGGGCACAGCTGAGCCCCAACCCTGAAAATCAATACAGATCAGACTGCCTGCTGCCCTGAAGGAACAGAGGGAACAGGTCATGGAGGCAATGTACTTTTGATCCAACACACACACACACACACACACAGATACATTAAATAAATCATGGAATGTGGAATTGAACAATAAACTATGAATTCAGTAATTAAAAGTCTTCAAAATCATGAGAATAAATGCTCAGCACATTAAAAATTTTTAAATAAAATGATAAATGTGATTGAGAAACATCCCAGCTTCATCAAACACACATTTGAACCAACACGTCTTATAAACTAATTAGATCATTCACTGCATCTGAGCAGAGAGGGTCTTCCACCAATGGCAGAGCTCAGACTAAGTGTCCTGGCCTCTGATTGGCCCAGAGCACGGCGGCTGCTCTAACCTGATAGGCTGCGGTGGCGTCAGTGCTGGTGTCAGTCCCCAGGCTGGCCAGCTTCTCCTTCATGTGGAGGTGCGCACGCTGGCGAATGCAGAAGAAAGTCGCGGACACGGCCAGCACCACCAGGATGAAGAGCATGCAGAGGATGGAGAGCAGCAGGAACTGGCCCGACTCCACCCGGGTCTCCTTCACCACTGGGATCTGAGTCAGGCTGCCCCTCTGGAGGACACATACAAACACAGAGACACACCGTCAGACCTCTGACCTTTTCTACATTATTGTGGCCATTTTAATCGAGTTTTCACCTGAAAGCTCGTGTTGTCCTTTTACGTTAAATAAAGAGAATATAACAATCTAATGTGCATCATATCTTCTGGATTCAGGCTCAGTTGGATATTCACCACCTTGTTCTCTGCTGGCATGAGTCAGCCTGGCACTGCACAGCTAGAGGAAGCTGGGATGCTAAAATCTTGTGCTTGATTAGCTCATGTGGTTCAGAGCTGGAAGGATTAGGCAGCTTTGGCCAGGACAGGTAGCACAGAAGATATATTTAAATATTCACAACCACACTGAACGTTAATACAATCAGAACTCATATATGATACGAAACACAATCTAAAAGGCATTTAGGTAGAACGACTGGCTTATGCTTTGCTATTCATTCCACTCATGGCCATTTACTGTAATTTAAAAACCCCTCTAGGCCTCACTGATACATTTTAAAAGCATAATTAGCAGCATTAATGAAGAGTGCTGATTAAAGACCACAACACTGAGGCTAAAGGTAAAAATATTGTTTTGCACCGATTACAAAGCATTCCTTAAAACTGTGTGCACATAGCCCTCATATAAATCATCCTTACTGCAAATGATGTAAAAACATCATGTCTGTAACAACCAGCTCTAAATACATTTTTTAGGAAATTTCATCACACACTAAAAGCCATACATCTACAAAAAGGGCAATATCAATAACATCAGCAGGCTCCTAATTGTCTGCACACTGAAAGACTGATGGGGAAGCGAATCAAATCTACACTGTGTAGAAAAAAAGACTGGAAGAGCTCTGACATTTAGCCTCCAAAAGTGGGAGTTTAATAGGCCGGCTGAAGGATGGCTACAGCTTATCGTTTACCAAACAGGACATTTCACCTCAGACTAGGAACAGCCTGGTTTGACCTTGTGTCAGGAGTTTTAACGCAGGGCTGCTCAATGACGGTGTTGCTTTTTGATTGCAGCTGCAGTGGTTCTAGCATGTAGTTTCAATCAGAGAGGTTAGAAAACAAGGGGAAGGCTCGAAGAGGCCCCACTCCAGACAGGAGGGTGAATGTCCTCCATCCAGAGACTCGTTATTAAAGGATCAGATGAACAAAGCAGCAACATTTAAAGAAATTTTATTTGGCCAAAGGATTAATCTTCATGTGCATGATGTAAAACGTAAAACAAATACTTTTCTTCATGGGATAACCAATAAATTTACCACCACATCACTGGTGTAGTGGTTCAAGTTTTATATCAGGTCTGAAAACCCAAAGAATAAAAGTTTTTTATTTGTGTTGAGGGCAAAAGAAAATTTAAAAATGTATAAAGTTCATCTCAGATGCGGTCTCTTCTCTGTTGCTACTCTTGAAAACTATCCACCTTGAAATGAATGAAAAGTGTTCCCACTGTGGGCGCAAACGGCCTTGAAATTCTCCGAGCATAAAAGAGCGTTTGAAGGCGGCAATCGTGTTGAAATCAGAAGAGAGACAAGAAAGAAAGGAAAAGACAAGAGAAAAGGGAAGATGAAGAATTAGCATGACGAGCCCTTTTAGTTATGTCCTATAGTTTCACTGTCCGTTTTTATTTTTTATTGTTGCAGTTTTGTTCGGATTAAATCTAGAATGTAGAGTTCAACTATAAGTATAGATAAAATAATATTTTAAAGAAAAAACTGTGTGAATTTTAACATCTCATTGAAAAAGTTTAAAATATTAGCCTTTTAAAAACACAATAAATGTGATATACATTTATTGTGATGTTTTTAATCCTTCTTTAGATTTACATTCAGATTATAGAGTCTTATTTTCTTATTTAAAACTGGATAAAATTCCCCAGATGTGATCTAACGATACGATCAAACATCCGAACAGAGTCGCAGTCAGACACTTTCCCTCTTTTCAGGTTGGCCCTGTGAAGAATCTGAGGGGAGACCGGGGGTGGGGGTCGGGGGGGGGCAGATGGATTTCACTCGTCCAGATTATTCAAACGATGAAAAGGAAGGCCAGGGTGGCTGCCCATTCATTCATGTCGCATTTTGTTTTAAGAAAAGGAAAACCAGAAATATACAACCGCATTAAATCCATGTGATGTGCCTCGTCTAAAGCAGCCCCATTCAAAGCCATTAAATGAGATTAAAAATGACAAACTTTACAAGAACACGCAAAAATAGTCCAAATTTCTCCAAACAGGCATACAACAATTGCAGATGTGCTAAATAAATGCTTTAAAACGCTTGAAAATTATTGTTAATGTGAAAGAAGACGTAGACATATATATTTTTTAAGAGGTGCAGAAATTTAACAAACTAAAATAAAAAATAAACTACATAAAAACCCCTGAAGACAATGAGTTTCCTTCAGTTGGTTAGATTTACACACATGCAGGAAAAGTGTGCCAACTTTTTCGCTGAGTTCTCTTGGTTCAAGAGTTGGAGCTGCTGGAAGCAGCGAGAAAGATGCAGAAACTTTGTCTCCAGACGTGCTCACGCCTGCATCCTTATTTCCGACGCTTTGCCAGCGTTGGCAGCTTTAAAGTGAGCAACTTTCGCAGGAAAGATGAAATCAAGTAATGGAACAAGAGAGCGGATCTCAAAATATTCTGCAACTCGCTCACGCTCAGCCTCGATTCTTTCACCGTCATCAGCATATAATTTGACTTTTACGCACCAAACAAGACATGAAATAAGATTTACCCAAATCCAGGTGGCGGCGCGGGGCGAACGTTTGCCGTGAACTCTGCAGAGATGCCATGTCTTCTTGTATTCCAGAGAACTTGGAAGAACCACTGACGGATGCTCGCCGCAGCTCCAAGAAGCGTGTGCGCGTCCCGCCCACTCAAGTCCGCTTCACCGAAAAGTTCCCCTGCGAGGGTCCCATGCGTTCCCCCTCCTCGGCGCCAACAAAAGACCACAGGCTTCAAGACGTAGATGGAGAAAAAAAAGAAGAAGAAGAAGAAGAAGGGGAAAAAGGAGTCGGAGAGAATAAAAAGGAGGAGAAGAATGTGGGATATGCCCGCCTGATTTTCCGAGCCTAAGAAGAATGTGCAGAAGCCCCACTAGCGAGTCCTTTCAGCTTCGATGTGCCAATGAAAAGAGACAGGGGAGGTGGTGTTTTTTTTTTCCTCTTCTTTTTCTTTTTTTGGTGATCATTTAGTTAAGGCTGAGCCCCTCCTTATATTCAGCAGCTCAGGAGTCCCCGTCCATTGCACATGTCATATCCACCGGTTGCTATAGTGATGCCTCCACATGTTGTCGACGCTGAATGTTCAAGGAGCGGTGCCTGGCTAATAGGCTTGTGGGCCGAGGGGGCGAAATGAATGGACGCAGGGCTAGTCGCTCATTTGTTGAGCTACTAGGGGTCTCTGTGTTCGGTGTGTGAATTGCTGTTTTCTCAGGCTCTGCTTTTCCCTCTGTTTCTTCTCCCAGGGATTCAGTTTTGTGAGCAGAATAAGGGAGATCGGGCAGGCTATTCTTAAAATAGTAGGCTTTTTTTTTTTTGCATTCAACATTGAAGTGAGCTCCAGAATAAGAGGCGGCCACACAGTGCAGTAAACCATATGAATGCCGCACTGGAGATTATCTAAGGAAAATGCTCAGTCTGTAATGTAAATCATGCGTAATTGGCTGAGTCTTTTCTTTGCCATCCCTCCTCCTCACATCAACCAGACTGAAGAGAAATAGGCAGGAAAAAAGAGAGGAGGGGAGGAAAACTGCAAGTTTAACAGGTTTTCGAGATAAGACTCAGTGAAAATGCTATCCTAATTATCAATCAGGGTTGGGAAAAACAAATCCTGATCCAATGGAAAGCAACAGCTGCACTTAGCAGGGAGAGAGCGAGAAAGTGGGATTATGGGAAGAGAAAAGGGGGAGAAAGCAAAAGAAAAGGGGGCGGCAAAGAGCGGAGAACGGGGGTCCTGTCAAATGCAGATGACGAGTCATGGGGAGGGGGAGCGGTGTGATGGGGGCTCTCCAGTTTATTTTTTCCCATTCAGTGAGCACCCCACTGAACCCCTCCCCAGCTCCTCTCTCCTCATTGTCCCTCAGTGTGACAGCTGGAGTTGGCAATGCAAAGGGGGGAGAACAAAAACGAGCTCGCTGTCCAGCCTGGGGTCCATGGCCCCGTCGGACGCCACAAAGCGGATCCAGCAAGGCTGTCCAGTTAAGATGGAGGTGGGGTGGGGTGGGGGGTGGGGGGGATAAGTTCTATAATTAACTCAACGAGCTCTATGGTATCTGCGTAACTCTTAGAAAAACTGGTAGATTTTGTTACATCAAACCCCCCCATCACCCCCCGCACTTGAGTGACACCCGTCATCGTCATGCTGTTTGCACACTCGGATCTTCACACATCAGAAATTATTCTGAATTCATATTCTGTTTTCTGCCTGCCCTCTGGCAGCCAGGCACATTGTCAGACCACAGTTTTTTTTTTTTTGGTCTCTCTCTTCTCCAGTGTTTTTAATTCGGTTTGAGCGCAGGAACGCTTTTTTTCCCGCAGTAGGCTACAGAATGAATGCGCACGTTTAAAGACAGACTTGTATTGCGACGTACATTAATAGCTATTCTCAGACAATCTAAATTTGCATGAAGTCAACCGTGCAATTCTGTTTGTTCTGCTCTTTCATGAACTGTGTTTTTTATAGTATTTTTCATGAGATATCCAAATAAAATATCCAAACTGACTTAAAAATGATAATCAAAAAAGAAAAAAAAATGTCTCCAGACTTAAAAGAAACGACTATTCTCTCAATCAAAGCCTGAAATTGGCGCCTCTTCCATTCTAGCCTTGAAGTCTTCGTATATGAACACATTTTCACACGTTTTTGTCTGCAGCGCGCTGCGTGGTACAATTTCACAACTCACGTCCCATCGCAAGGGGTGGCCAGCGCTAATGGCTATCACACCAGGGAGGTTTGACGTGCATCGACTGATTCTCACAAAAACCCACATTTAGGAGCGCATTCAAGTCGCTCCGGTCTGGTCACAGCTGCTGTCATGGCTGCCTGTTCCTCCAGTAAGTACTTCCTCAGGGCAGCATGTTCGAACGCGCAGCGTTCGTCCTGCAAAGGCTTATGTGCTCTCCTCTCAGGTTGCTGCTGTGACGTTTGCCTTCGGGACATGTTTTTGATTTCTAATACAAAAAAATAAAATAAAATGTAACTAAAAGCGAAAGTTGTGTTTAAACAGAAGAGCGGCTTCGGATGTTATCCTCCCATTAAATGAACATTATCAATTATCATCCCCATATGTAGTGGTCAAACTGTCCCGCATACCTCCCATAACCTTACACCTGACCCCGAAGACCAACCCTAAACTTAACCCCCTTATCCTTGTGGCTAAACCTAAACAAGACCCTAAACCTAACTCCCAGACTTTTTACTATTAACCTAACCACGTGAGCCTTTAATGAATGCTAACAACATAGCCTGTTGAGCTATATCACTGTGTTGCTGAGGGGAGGACGGGGGTAGAGGAATGTTGACGAAATGTCAGGGTTGAACTGGCAGTGCAGAAACATCCACTGATACTTCTGAACAAGTTTGGAAAATGGCTGTGGTGGTCACTTTCTCCAAGTTGATGTCAACTCCTGTGTCATCTGAAGTCACTCACTACTTTGCGATTCGACGTCTGCAGAGTCGCTCTATCGCAGTTTGTGAACGTACAGTCCATAATATTGTACAAAGAAATTGTACAGGACACATGATTGTCAGTTTTGATATTACTCATGATTTGGGCAGTACTGGATACTGTACAGATAAAAAAAATATATTAAAAGACTTCGGACAGGTGCCGCCATTTTGTAGTTTCCTCTCTATAAGCCTACAGTGTATTTCCACTCACAACAACTTCACTTCCCGGAAGCCAACAGGGCCCCGCCCCTTCTGCTGAAATACTAGAGGGCAAGTTTTGACCTGATCGGAAAAAGTTTGGCGCTTATGACAATGATTTTGGTGCCCAGTGGATGCTGAGAGCCGCACTGAACCCACCGAACCGGAGCAGAACCAGACCTTCAGACACAGCGGCGAATCTTGAGAGTCCCTAGCCGGCCCAGGAGGGCTTCCAAGCAGGGACATGCACCGCCAAAGGTCCGTCGCTCCATCAGAAGCCCAAAGGGACTTTTTTAATCTCTTTCAACTGGCCCACGAGGACCTCAGAACGGGGGCACGCTGGTATGTAAAATTTAGTAGCTAGCTACATATAAGTATGTTGTTAAAATGAGTATAGGTTTAAGAGTTGACAACGTTGATCATGGGCTTTGTTGCTGCAGGGTAGGTCTGCAGAAGCGAACTGAGTCAGACCCAAACCGAGAGCTGTTGCTGTGTTCTGCAGAGCCTGGTGAGTAAAATTTAACAACTACATAAACAGTACTGTACGTATGTTGTTAAAATGATGCAGGTCTAAGAGTTAAGAACATTGCAAGAGTGTGGGAAGGGTTTCTAATGTTTTTTTTTAATATATATGAATACTGAAATAAATATAATGTCCCTGCTTTGCAGATTTTTACTTATTTGGGGGTGGGGGGGGTGTTTGGAACGCAACACATGCAATAAATAAGGGACTACTGTACAGGTAGTCCTCGGGTTATGATGGTCTCGTCTTACGACGTTTCGTAGTTACGATGGCATCTCCCTTATTTAAGTTACGCGGTTACGCCGGTTTTACGGTTTTTACATCGGTTTTAAACGTCGGTTTTACAACAGTTTTACGACGTTAAACATCGTAACGTGGCAGCGCAGCGGCGGAAGAATACAGTTACGCGGTGCAGCGGCAGAGGAATACAGACTGTACGGAGGAGGACGGCATCGCTAGCATCCCGGTAGGAGCCCTTCATTATGGCTCCCAAAATGCAAGGAGGACTCTTCTGATGGCAGTGCATCGAGGAAAAGGAAGGCCATCAC
>JARVGQ010000760.1:16685181-16696432 GCA_031762355.1 Hypsolebias martinsi | reverse complement strand
GATAAATAAAGGGTAAATGAAGAAAAAAAAAAAGTTTTTCATGGTAATTTAAATAACTACTTTCAGCCTAATTAAACGTTCTCTGCTAATTTGAGCTTATTATGTGCCTTTCCCTTATTTCTACTACTTTCAGCCTTTTCTGCTATTTCAACTACAGTGCTTATTAGCTGTTTTTTTATGCTAATTTAATATTTTTCAGCTAATTCCACATTTTGGGGGCTCATTTTAGCTCCTTTTGATTCCTTCTGGTAGTTTATGCCTTTTCAGTTACTTTTCAGCTATTTTTCAGCTGTTTTGCTAATTTCAGCTGTTTTATTTTATTTTTTTTTTTTTTTAGAAAATGTCCTAATTTTTATGCTAATTTCTGCTTATTTAAACTTATTTCATCAAATGTGTGCTATTTCTTCTTTATTCTGCTAATTTGGGCTTGTTCTTCCATTTCTGCCATATTTCAGCATGTTTTATTATTATTATTATAATTATTTTGCTAATTTCAGCAGTTTAGCAAGTGTTTCAGCAAGTTGTTCTGCAATAAGCATTCACACTGCATTACCATATGAAATGCAATTTATTTAGTTAAATTTTGGAGTAAATCCAAATAAAATGGCCACCATAGCTAATCTATATTAGCCAACACAAACAAGGCTCTAACTCAGTCATCTTACAGCTAAGATTTAGCGAGAAGCCTTCACAAAACATACGCTGAGCGTGACATCAGTCATTCATCAATCATCAGACTAAAACTTGGGAATAAAAAGGCGGTGGGTGATGATAGGTTTTTAATTCATTATGATTTTTGCCTCTTCAGCCCTTTTCTCTCTGGCCACGCAGACCTTTTCATGGATGTATTTTGTTGTGTTTATGCTGCAGTTGCATTTGTTACTGATCGATAAACATGCCACCTAAATCATTTAAAAGTAAAATACAGTGCAGACATTTCGGAAGATATTGGTCCAAGAGGAGGCACGGTAAGCCCTGATCGATTCAACGCTGTTGGTTAAGTGTTTAATAGGAGCCAACCGGCGCCCCGAGGGAAACACGCAGCACTTATCCGCTGCACTTTAGCTTAGCTTATCAAACCAGTAAACCAAACACTCCGGAGAGCTGCAAATTAAAATGCCTTTTCAGGTAATCACTTATTCTTTTGGAGGAACTTCTAGAAAACCATTTCCCCTGAAGGTCTGAAGACCCTGCATGGGATTTGAGACATGAAAACAGGAGACTGAATGATTACAATATGGCAACATCTATTAATCCTGATATGAGAGTGACCCAGACCTGCTGGGTTAATTAGCTGCAATAGTATTTATCCAACACTCCCTGTGAAACATTTGGAGTTTCCCTGTGCCCAAGGTGCCTTTCATTAAGCTAGCACTATTAAATCACATTTTCTCCTTTGTGGGTGAAATTACAGTTGTCAGAATTATTTTTGTTTCCCATTTCTGTGCATTATCTCAAGCGATATTATGAGATGTCATGCTCAGAGTATTGGTTGCGAACAAATATCAACTACTGCCAATATCTGTAAAAGTTACTGAGCCGTGAGTTTTGATGTTTCATGAGATATTATGGTAACAAACAGCCATTCAAACACAGTCTTGCAAACACATCATCATCCACCTTTGTCTTTCGACTGCAGACAATAAAAATGGCCCAAATGGGGCAGAGATGGGGTGGAGGTAGGGCAGCCGACTCGGGAACCAAAAGTTCCAGGTTCAATCCCCAACCATTCCCACCCAGGCAGCTTAGAGAGCTGCCTACTGCCCCACCTGGGTGTAGCCCAGGTGCAATGGGTTAAATTCAGAGAACCAACTTCCCCATTGTATGGGAATATACAATGATGACAACACATAGCACTTATTATTATCGTATTTAATACAAATGCAATACATATAAACTCAAGCTACCAAGTGATAAAATGTCTTGCAATATAAAGCCTCCTCGTGCAACCCTTTTGTGTTTTCCACCACCCTGCATGGCAACAAGACGGGCGAAGAAGAAAACGGTTGGCCCAGCCCAGAATAAACCAGGTTACTCCATCAGGGACCTGGGAGAAAGTGAAAGTGGCAGACCTAGTTCCTCCCACTCATCATCTGTCTGTGCTGTGGCTACCACTCGTTTCCGGAGCAGAGTGACACGTGTAGAGTCACAGAGTAGGCACAGTCGGTTCTGAGGCAACCAATTACTTCAATCCAAATAAGTCTTTTATATCCTGTATGCATTTTTAGTGAAAGAACAGCCTGTTTTTGACAATCAGATTGAAGAAAAACAGCCAAAATTTAGAGCAATTACCACCGACATCATAACCTTGACTGTCTATTGTCTCTACGCCCGCCTGTGGATATTTAAGTGTTAAGCTGTCAGCAGTTTTCCTCCATTAGTCTCCCCTCTGAACAAACGCGGGACGTGTAATTAAAGCAGTTTCTCTTCTGCGCTGCTTTCTCCTTCCATGGTTCCTCTGAATCTGGGTTAATATGGAAATAAAGGAGGAGGTCTCCAAATACTTCCCTTCCATGTAACATATCCACAGCCCACAGCCTCTCTTTAAATATCCCACTACCTTCTCTCAGTAAAATAGTTTAACATTTTGGGGGGAAATGTTTTTGTGTGTTTTCTGATTGGTAGTAATGACTGTTTCTATCTTTAAGTCAAAACTAAATCTAAAGTTAACACTCAATCCAGGAAATTCCATATGCATTGTATTATTTCGCCTTACCAAGGTGTAAAAATGGCTTGTTTTCTTCATACTTTACCCCATATCTCTCATTCCTTACATCTAATGTTATCCTCTTATAGACAAGCTGTATTCGTCTGGTCCTGTCATCTCTTTTGTTTCCAACATTAAGTCGCATTATGTTCTGCGAGCACTCATTTCCTGTCAGGTACAAGTGTTCCCTTTGCTCGCTTCGTTTTGCTCGAAGAAAGTATTTTTAGAAGTACGGGTAATACGGGTAGTGTAGCAACCCATGAAACAATCATTATATCTGTGAGGACAAAAACAAAGTTGCAGATGTGCATCCTATCTTCACATCCTGAAACCGTTCTGCTGTGTAGAAACGTTCCACTGTTCTATGGGAGAATACATTAACCTTTTGCAATGGCTCTCTCGTGAAGGTAATCTTCAATATTTGCACGCTAATAAGGCCCTTCAATATTACAGTCCGCTGTGCGATTCAGCTGATTGCCAAGCGGTAAAAGCCTGACATTTTCTTTTCAGTCATCAGGTGACACATAGCCATGGCAACCACTGAGACAGACTCATCCATCCTTCGTGACAGGACGAGTTATATGAGGTTGCCATGCTGTCTGGTTTGGTGGAAACTTGCCTTGTGAAAGAAAGAAAAACATCCTGCTGATGTCAATCCATGATGCAGCTACTGCGTGGTTACAGTGTTCCAGACTTGCTCCTATTTTAGAGTTTTTCCTTGTATGACTCATAGGTCTAAACTGGGCTGAAACCTATAAGAAAGCCCTTCGCTCACCGTTTAATGTATTCTAAAGGACTAAAATTAGCGCAATGTTCATTCTTCAGGAATAATGTTAGCGTAAATGTGTGTTAAAAACTTTAAAGCTAACGTCTGTTTGAATTTGTCCTGAAGCTGACGTCACCACCGGTACATGGGTGCTTGAGTAATACTCACCGTCGACGCAGAACTCTTGTGGAGCACAGAGCTCATCTTCGAACAGACAACCTGAAGGTCAGAGAAACAGGAAGCAGAGCCAATTAAAACACAGCTCGACATGTTGAAGTAATGTCAACTTGTGTGTTAAAAACTTACAACGTGCTTACAACTTAGCTTAGCTTTATGGTGCATATTCTAGGTACATCCCTGCTCTATAAAAGCGCCGCCTGGTAGTACATTTACTCTGACAAAAAGCTTTGCGGCTAATGGCAGAGCCATCAATCACCAATTAGAACGGCTTCTCTTCTTCTGTCTCCGACACTGATACTCCGGCTCCACTGGCAACGCTTCCATATATGAGTGTTGGATGAATATTAATGAACTTTAATGCTCAGGCTAAGAACCAGTGTTCCAGACTAATAAAAGAACAGATGGCGGGAGCATTATGAGAAGCTATTCCCTTCATATCTCACTCAAGGGAGATGCAGCGAATAGAGGAGGACTCGTTGTTCAGCTTAGTGCATCAGCACAACCGATCCTCTGCATGTCTAAAACTTCTGGAGGGGGACAAAGGAACAGAAATGGGATCAGATAATAATTCTGAGTTTCAAATGCACATTCGGATCGTGCCTTGAATGAGTAACAGTCCATTAGTCTCTCGAATCGGCTATTGGCAAGGCATCAAGGAAATGCAAACAACAAGGCCTCCGATGTTTTGCTTGCGTCTTTTATCTTAGTTATTTCTTCCCTGTGCTTCATCAGGCAGCATGATGGAATTGAATGGGCTCTTTTGGCCCAGTGGCCTCGACGGACAGCAGCAAGTACTGTGAAAGGAGAACGAGCTGAGTAGGAGGAGAGGTCTCTGTCAGCCTTTAATAATGAGACGAGATAGGCACAGAAAGCCTGGTAATCAATTGACACAGAAAGGACAGACAATCAGGACAAGTGCGAACAAAAGAGGAAGTTTCCACGCATCAAAGTTTGCTTGAGTTTCTCCTTTCCATATTTGACGTCGTTATTCTGCTCTTTTATTCTCCTAAAGGGTATATCTGTGGGGCGGGGATTAAAAAAAGGTGATTATAGGGACACAGTGAAAAGCTTTTTTGTTTAGGATCAGAAGGTGCTGTTTAAAAAAAAGCCTTTTAGAAGTAATAGCGTTGATATGTCAGTAAAATGGCTATTTAATGATGCAGAGTGAGGCATGGTCACTGTGCCGCAGGGTCACCCAGCTTTCTGGAACAAACAGCAGAGTGTCCTGATCTGAGGAGAAGCTGCTGAATATTAACTGTTGACTGCTAAGGAACGCAAGAAATGCCAAAACTGAAAATAAATACAGAATAAATAAGTGGCTCAAAAAACTAATTATTGATCTTGTATTTAGTTTCTGTTTTGGTCGTTATTGTCTTTGGGCTCAGCTTTCATTCATTTATTTTCACCAAATATACAAAAAAAAAAAAAAAAAAAAAAACTTCAAAATTTAAATACTTCCAGCTGCACAGCATCCAATACCAGAGGAAGTAATCTGGGAAAAAAAATCAATTTACATCCAGAAAAGTAAGGAAATAAAGTTTTCAAAAGCAATATCCCAGAATGAAAGTAACCGCTACTCCAACATGTAGCCACCTTGAGCGGTACAATTTAGTATGTCCACTAAACCACCACCAAATCATTCTTTAAAGCATTATCACTGTTGAAATGGCAGTGTGCAGCAAAGAGTTGTAATTATCCACCTTAAAGCAAAAAAAAAGTGGAGCAATACTTTTAGTTTGACACGTTTCCTTACAGAACAGTCATTTATTACTCATAAAATCATTTATTTGACTTTTTTGATACCAGTAACTAATCACAGAATAGCTATTTACACAGTCCCGTGATTACTTCATTAAGTCCGTCACGTCACACAGACATTAGCGCTATGTGATGTTCTGGTAACTGAAATCTCTTTTTTAAAGCAAATTATGAAACGCAAGCTTTGAAATTTGAGGTGTTTGCTGTAAATACTGTTTCAAAGTGAACAAACTGAATATGTTGGAGTTTTGAACCGTACTGAAGGAAACAAGTACACTGTTTCACATTGATGTAAAGAAAAACATGTCAGTTTTGTCAGGTTTTAGACTCCACGTTAAACATTTAGTGCCAGCAGGAGCTGTAATTGTTATCTAATAGGTTCTAAATTGCCTGGATTTTTACACTTTGCTTGAAAACATAAGACCAAACTTCTGAGAAACACTCCCTTGGAGGTGAAGGACTCCAGCAGTCCCTCTTGACCGTGCATCTCGGCGCTCTGCAATTAGTGTCAGTCCATTCAACATCACCTCCTCATCACTTTGCTGCATAATTCAATGGGTTCTCTGGGAGGCCTTGTCAGCTCTCAATATTAATTACGACTTTCAACTAATGACGCACCAAGCCGTGCATAGTGAGTCAGAGAGTGTGTACGGGTGCGCTTGCATGTGTGAGTGCACGCGATAGGCAGGGACACTGATAATGATGCATCCTCTTTGTGCGACGACATGCTAGAGATGATTAAAATGGCACCTTTTAATTAAAATGCAATCACAGTGGATGCTGCTGATTACCGCAGGCTGGGATAAAATGTTTGTAGTGAAGGAAAAAAAAAAAACATTGGCTGTAAATCTTAATGAGGCATCCTGATAAAGCATAGCTACACGTTTTAATTTAAATCTAATCTTTAAAAAAAATATTCCATGAGGATGTTTCCTTCAAAGTAATATTTGACTGACTCAGTTGACATAATATGCTTATGACATGTATTTAAATCACGCAGAATAAATAAATAAAATTGCTGCCTTATGCATTAGTATTTAAATCTGTCAGTAATTGGCTCATTCTTGCTGATTATTACAAATTTATTTTAAGGCAATTTATTTAATAAATGTGGTTGTTTTTTTGTTTTGTTTTGTTTTTTTTGCAAATGTGATAAATAGTCCAAATGTGTCAATAACAAGCAACGATAAAACAATGGCTTCAGAAAAATAATGGTGGTACTTTTGACATTTCATTTAAAATGCATGACAATTCATTGATTGACAGATTATAAGATAATGACAAAATGTATGCGTGGTAGTACAAAGTACTTGTTGAGGGCTAACAGAATGTATTCTGAATTTGCAGAAGCTCCACCTGCTCCTGACCCAATTTGCAAAAATACAGTACGGAGGGAGAATCCTGAAAGATCAGGTCAGTGGATGAACTGAGCCAGTTTATTTTGTTTTTAGCAGAATACCACAGCAGTTATTTCACACACTCAGGGACATAAGCGTATCCATTTTCCCATTTATTCTCTGCTTGTGTTTTATCTGTACATTACAACCAGTCCAAATCTGAGGCTGATTTTATGGCTCTGATTGGCTGACCTTGCCTGAAACATAAAATCTGTCACTAAAAGAGGCCAAACCCAAGGCTGAATGAGAACTCTATGCTGCTTTGCCTCACAGGTGGTTGGCTGGTGCAGGGAAACCATCTGCAACGTCTGAGAGGCCAAGGCGGATGCTGGGAAGCCAAGCACAGAGGACATCTACTCCCAGAGCCTGCTGCAGTTAAAGATGTATTTCATTCACTCTCTTGGGGCCAACAACAACATCTTTTACCTTAAATATAGGCTGCCGCCAAGGACGTCTGACTCATTTCTAATCACACACACCTGCGCTGCCTGCCAAAAAAGCCATTTCAGGGCTCTGCAGTGGGTGACAACTGCAATACGAGCTCAAGTAAATTGAGAAGAAAAAAGCCTGTCTGGAGCAGGGACCGCAGAGAGCATCACCTGCAAGCAAATTAGCATAAGCTCGACACCTTTTACAAAGATTTAAACAGCTTGTGTCGTCTGTCTTTTCTGATTTTCATGTGAATATATTTGAATAGTTCTTTGAATAGACTAATGAAACCAACATTTTCATGTACATAGCAGCTTTTGACACTGTGGACCATGACATCTTATGTCATGAGCTCTCTGAAATTTGTTTTTCAGATCACACTATTGGTTGGTTCTCTAATTATCGTTCAGATCGGAGGCAATGTGTTCAATATAATGGTACTTCTTCCAGCTATCTAATTGTTAACAATGGTGTTCCACAAGGTTCAGTCTTAGGACCCACCCTCTTCACAATCTGTAGATTGAACATCAGACAGCATGATGTGCATGGTACATAAGTGATGTTAGATCATTTTTGATGCATCCTTACATTTCTATGCTGACGACAGAGTTGTTTATTGTCGAGTTAAACAGTTGCTAAAGGATTTCAGCTCTTATAGTTTGCTTTCGACATCATCCAGTCAGATTTGTTTCGTCTCAAACTGGTGCTAAATGCTGACATAACCAAAAGGATTCTGTTTTCAAACATGAAGTTGGTCCCAGCAGTCCTTCCTTCTATTTTATCTTTGAATAGTGTTCCTATTGAGTTTGTCAATTCTTAACAATACTTGGGTGTCTTGGTCGACTTGACCTCTCTTTTAAGCCTCATGTCAAAAACTTGGTAAAGAAACAAAAAGTTAAACTGGTTTTCTTTTACAGAAATAGATCCTGTCTAACTCTGAACACATTGCAACGGCAACTTTCCTTCCCTCCATTGACTACAGGGACATTGTCTACATGAATGCTCCTACAAGCACCTTGCAGATGTTGGACGCTGTCTATCATGGTGCACTAAGATTCATAACTGGCTGTAACTACCGTACACATCACTGTACTCTATATTCACCGGTTAACGGGTCATCATGAATTTCACACAGACTCTCACACTGGTACATTTTCCTCTTTAAATCATTTCTTGGTGCGTTGCTTTCATATATCTTCCTATACATCACCTTGTGAGGGCAACTACAGCGTGCACTCTCAGAACATTATTAGGTGCAGTGTACCCTCAGTGCAGACCGAACTAGGCCTTCTCTTACTCCGCTCCTGTATCCTGGAACACCTTGCAATAAAATCTGAAGCTCTCGATCTTGACCTCTCTAAGTGACTTTAAACAACTGCTAAGTTCATGACGAAAATCAGTGCAGACATGTTCCTGTTTTTAGTATTTTACGCCTAACAAGGCGAGGTCAGTGAACAAGGCCAGGCTGATTCTGGCAGATCCTGATCACCCACTCCATGGTGAGTTCAGGTTGCTTCCTTCTGGATTCAGGTATCTGCTGCGCAGATGTAGAACAAGCAGACTGAAAAAAAATTCATCCATGAAGTGATCAGGCTTCTCATTGAACATTGATGACTTCTGTACTGCTTTTTAACATCTCAATGTCTTGTGTAGTATGGATGTTTGTGTGTGCCTACTGACTGCAAAACTAATCGCCCCTCGGGGATAATAAAGATTCCTGAACTTGAACTAGTCCATTGTTGTCATCTGTGTTCTTTGTTTAAAATAGGTCTCTCTTGTAAATGAGTCCTTGAGGCTCATTGAGACTAACCTGTATAAATAAATGTTGACTATAAACCAACAAAATATAATAATCATTATTATAATTTATCCAATATGGTTTGCTGTCATTTTATGGGGAAGTGTAAATTTGGTTGTTAACTTAACTATCAGAACATGTGATCAAGTAAACTTCTAAATGAAGATAAAAGAAACCAGGCTGTCGAGTCAGACAAACATAAATAAAATCAAATAAAACTAGTGATAGTAATGATGCCAATCTCAAGTGAACTGTTGGTGCTCAAAGTACGTGATGTGATTGACTCTCAGCTACTACTGTGTCAAACTGTAGCTCAATACAGTGATTAATTAACAGTTCGTTTTGTGTTTGCTAATGTTGATGAGCTGTAGCAGCTTCTTGAATCAGGTTGACTCCAAAAAAAAAAAAAAAAATCAAATGTAGCTGCACATCCAGTAATTACTTTCTGAGGGTTACATTGAGATCTGTTTGCGTGTTCATCAGATATTTTGCTAACAGACAGACAGGGTTGATTCCACCAAGTTTTCCACAAAGATGTTAAAAAAAATCTGTAAGCCCTCACAGTATGTGTTGTGGATGACTCTTAACTACAAACACGTAAAATTACTGCACAAAATCTGAAAATAATTGAACGTGTTATACCCATTTTGTGTTTTTTGAGGTCAGTTGGCTGTGGAAGCCAACTTGAATTTGACTGACTCCAAAAGTTAAATACAAAATAGTTGTAGGTGTACATGCAAAGTTTCAATAAAATCTGTCCTATGTTCATGAAATATTTTGCTAACAGACATGTTCTGCTGAGTAACAAAACACAAACACTGCACCTTTCACGGCGGCAAGCAATAATAAAACTGAAACTTTGCTGCCTTTTCTCAGCCCAAGTTCGTAAAAAATGTATATGGGTGAGAACGGGAAGTGTTTTAGGTGTCAAGGATGTGACATCCTCCTGGCTAGAAAAGAAAGACGTTATCATACAGAATCAACAGCACACGGTGCTAAAACCATCACCCATGATGGTGGGGTGTTGCTTTTGTGCACATGGTAAACACCTACACTGGAGTAGTTTAAATGTGAAATTGCTCATACATTTCTAATTTACAATTCAGACAATAAAATGGTACTAAACTATCTAAATTTTGGCACAATTGGAGTGTCCTTTCAAAAAAGTAGAACTTTTTCTTCAGGGCGAATGAAATGCACCAGAGAATAACAATGTAAAAGCACTTCATGTGAATCATTTGTAAGAGCTTGAAGCCCAAAATTTGAGGCCACTGTGACTGAAGAGAGGACACGACACCACCTGAGACCACCTGACATCTGCAGGAGTGCAACCAAACACAACTCTTTCAGAATTCCCAGTCAGGCAGGTCACTCCCAGTCACTTCAGCTGCCAGCTCCAGGCGACAGCCCAGACATCCGCCATGAATTAAAGATGGCATTGCTGCGGCAACGGAGGACCCAGAAATAGGCCGGGTTGACCTTTTCTGTGACCCGCTCTGAGTGGTGCAGACATTTGATTTTACTCCCTCGTCTGAGGTGTGATTGAGCGCTGAAGTGCAGAAGCGGAGCACGTCCAACGGCTTAGCATCCACTTTCTAATGTTTCGAGGAGCTCAAAGCGAATCAACACAACCCTGACCCAGTGGGGAAATATCAAGTCCTCCGCATGTGGATAAAAGTTTAGCTCCTATAATTTCCACTTGAGCCTCAATTAAACAGAAAATAACTGCAGAATTCTGAACTTCTGGGTCCAAGTGTGCTCAAATGTAAATCAAATGGACACGCTAATGCAGGGGAAATGAGGTCGGCTTGGTGTTTTCAGGACGCCACATTAAACTGTTTACCAGCCGTGGGTGGAAATATCTTCATGAGCATGAAACTCCCCATTTGATTTACTGATCAGATCACCTCACTATAGGACATTTTTACAGATTAAGCCAATGAGGATGTGCATAGATTAAAAATAAATATCTATTAAACATCCTTGTTATTTCATGCATGGGTTTTCTCCGGGTTTCCTCCCATAGACCAAAAACATGCATGTTAGACTGATTGGTAACTCTAAATTGTCCTTAGGTGTGAGTGAGAGAGTGAAAGGTTGTTTGTCTCTATGTGTCCCGGTGATGGACTGGAGACCTGTCCAGGGTGTCCCCTGCCTCTTGCACAGTGACTGCTGGATATGACACCAGTGACCTCCGTGACCTGAAAAGGAAGAAG
>JARVGQ010000760.1:16589539-16603340 GCA_031762355.1 Hypsolebias martinsi | reverse complement strand
TGCTGGGCGATTAATTGTCTCAGAAATTATTGTGATAAACGATAATATTGTTTGAAATTTGACAATAATTAGTAATTGTTAAATTTAAGAAGAAATGCTGGTTAGTATTTTTGTGTGTAGTACCTTTTTTGACCACTGGATAGCAGTATAAGACTGTTTGAACCAAAGGATGGATAGTGAGGGAGCGAGCAGCATGTCGCTTTAAGAAAACTGAGAGGGAGGCCTCTTGACGTAACATGGGCTGTCTTTCGTTTCTGTTTTTTGGTTCTCAGAATGGCAAACGCTTGGTGTGGTTTGAGCTCTTTAGCATAGCATTTTTCACAAAAAGCTTTCAATAAAAACATCCGTAAACAAGTTCTCAGCTTCTTTCTGCAAAGAAAACCAACTTTTTACACGAAGGCACAGGTTTCAACTGTGAATTTTGGAGAGCTTCGACAAGACAGAGGTTTATTCCCAAGGTCAGCCTGTTAGCTTAGCTCGTAGCTTAGCTTCTCAGCTTATCTGCTTGTAACGATCCAAAAAGCGATTTTGGACGGTTAAAATATATTTTAAAGAGAAAGGGAGGAGTCAGTGAAGAGCACTGGAGTTGAGCCTTTTGTCATCCAGTATCTTCAGTAGAAAGAGAAAGACACGAAGAAACGTTAAAGCCGATAAATGAAAATGAGGTTGATAATTTTCATTTATCATGTGATGGATTAATTTATTGTTTATCACGACAGGCCTAGTCAGTAGTGCAAAATACAGCGAGTGCTCATGTCTTGTCTTTTGTCATCCTGTCACAGACTCTGTGATGTCCGGCTCAGGCCATTTCTCACCTGTGACCTCTGTAGAAGTCATCTCCTCTACTGTAGCTGGAAGGCTGCGTTCAGAGGTCCCATTTTTTGCATCCGAGAAAGGTAATAGTGAACACACTGGTTGAACACCATGTGCTGCACGTTCCTTCAGGACATACACATATCAGGCTGTATTTGATGAAATGTTCTTATAATGCAGAGCCAACGGGGTTATCGTGCCAGCTAGCTTCTTTGGATGAGAGCGGGGTGTTAAACTTCTGGGTAGGTTAAGCAACAACAACAAAAAATCTACGTCTGAAGTTTTCACTTTCTGAAGTGTGTGAGTTTTTTCTTTTTTTTTTTTTTGTTTTAGGAGACAGTCTAGAACAGGGGTCTGCAACCAGCGGCGCTAGAACCACATGTGGCTCTTTGGTCCCCCTGCAACAGCTCTTTTAAGCTTTGACCAAAACTAACATAAAACTGACTTTTATTGGTTGTTGTACAAACAACAATATGTACTGGTTTTAGCTGTTTTCCTGTTATCTTTTGCAAATACTTTATCTTTTTGCTTTATTTCTATACCTAATTATTTTTTTCCACAATTAAAAAATTCACATAGGTCTGCATAGTTCATAGATTATTTTTTAACAGCTTTTCCCCCTCTTTACAAGAATCTGATCTTTTCATTTGTTTTAAATTGTAAAAATATCAATAAATGTTAAAAATCTTTAGATATTTTTATCTTTATGATGTCACCCCTACTAGTCAAAAAAGTGTCCTCCAACAAACCTAAAGTGGCCCACGGGCCACCAGTTGATAATCACAGCTGTAGCAGGTTGTTGCGGCTCTAAACACTTAATTTAGTGAAGGAAGGTTTTAAAATGGTTCTTTCGCTCATAAAGGTTGCAGACCCCTGATCTAGAAGGATACGATATGGAGCCACTTTTTATTTTTGAATTGTAGCAAATTAATAATTCGATCTTCTTTCCAAAACCTGATTCTTGTTTCACCTTTTTTTTTTTTACCTAACAAGGTCTATTATACTCTGCTTTTCAACATTTAAACAAAACACAAAACAGAGTTCCACACGTTGATTTGAGTTCGTTACATGCTTTATTATCTGTATTATTTAACATTAAGACTTTTTTCTGTTCTGGTATTAAATGACTCATATTTTCAACCTTATCCTTTAGGTGGTGTTGGAACTTCCTAAAGGCAATGATGCTGGCTCTCCTACAGATCTAGGTAATAAGGGCACGCTTTACAGTTTTTTCCCACAAACCTCCACTCACACTCTGCTTCTCGTTTTTTCCACTTGCAGGTCTTCGTCCTGGGGGGAAAGTAAAATTGCTTCACAGCTCTTCCCTCCTCACCGCTGACAGGTTAGATTGACAAAAATCTTGTGATGATCATCTGTTGCTGCCGGTCGCTGGACTTAAAATACCCCCACAGTGTTGCAGCCCAGGGGGGCACAGCTGCTCCTCTGTGGTCTTGTGATCCTGTGTGTAATGCCTCAGCATCTGATGGGAACACTTTCCCTGTCTATAAAAACGGTGACTCAGTATCAAGTTTTATGTACCGGTAATCAGGGAATGGTGTAATTTCTAATCTTTGTTTTTTTTTTTACATTTTTCTGTTTTTTTTTGCTCTGTCCAACTTTCAGGACAAGAGATGCAACAAACACAGGACCAGTACAGACGCTGCTTTTAAAATTCCTCCCCACAGACTCCAATCATTTCTTCATTGGCACCAATTTGGTGAGCCTAATCATGCCCTTTTGCACAAATATCCTCGGTTATTTACAAAGTGCTGGCCTTGTTGAATTTTGAGCGTTTATGTTGTTTTTGTCCAGGGTCTGGTCAGTCATGGAACAAGTCACGGTCTGAAGTCTCCACCAAAGTCGTACAGATTTCAGGAGGTGGAAGAGCGACCTGTTGACGTCAGCTCAATCAGCTTCTCTCCATTCAGACCACACTTGTTCTTAGTAAGAGGTTTTATTTTTTTTACTTATTTTGAGAAATTTGATTCTTCAAATTCCCCTACATGGATCAGTAACTCATTTTATTTTTTCATTGAAAGATTAGAATGAAAAAAGGATAAGTAACTGATCAAGTATATTAATTTTTGCCCTCCTATCTAAAGCCTCCTTTTACTGTGTACTACAAATTTGATGAGTTCTATAATATTGTTTTGAAAGTTGGTTTTTGCTTTATTGTGCTTGTTTCCATTTTTTTCCTAGGTGGGCTGTGGAGATGGCAGCATCCGGCTGCATGCAGTCAGCCAGGCCCAGCCGGTGGCAGAGTGGAGGAACTCCACATCTGGAGAACCTGTGGCCTTCCTGCAGTGGAGTCAGACCAGGCCGACTATGTTCTGCGTGCTCGATGCCGCTTCAAACCTGTACATATGGGACCTGTTGCAAAGTGATGCTCAGCCGGTGGTAACTGAGAGAATGCATTCTGACAGGTAACACCGCCAAGACACAAGTAACGATTCATGGGTTTTGTTTTTTCAGTATGTTCTGATTTCAGGCGTGCGTTCTGTGTTTTCAGAGCGACAGCCATGTCTGTGTTTGGAGACTCGGGACAACAAAACACGTTTTCAGGAGTAGCCCTGGCACACGAGTCAGGAAAACTAGAACTGCATTATTTCACAAGCCGTTTTACTGGATCCAGCCCAGCAGAAGAGCGGAAACTGGAGAGTTTTTTAACTGAAGCCTTTTGAACACTGCATCGTATCTGACTGACGTGACACGATGTGATCATCTACATGTTACAGCAATTATATATTTTTTTAACTCGGGGAAAGCAAAAAGTTCAACTGAAGAACATGTTTTTATAGAGGCTACTTTGTATTTTCTGTTGTAATAAATGTTTTTTTGTTTGTTTGTTTGTTTCCTTAAATCAATCAGATGTTGCCAGAACTTTACTGTTGTTAGAAAAATAATGTTCTTTGAGACCAAAGATCTTCTACAGAGATTTATACATTTATTACACTGAGGAGAATGCACTATTTACTGATATGAAGACTAAATATTTTGTCAGTCTAAACTATTTTTGTTAACGTTTATTGAAAAATAAACTTAATGTTTGAGTTATTCATGTTTAATAGCCCAATATAGAATACATTTACTATACAAATATTATTGTCACTATTTAATTACTGGTAAGTATTTCTCTGACATACTCTTACCATCTAGTCTGTCCAAACTTGGCCAATCCTATTTTCCACAATGCCAGATTTTAATTTAAATGTGGAATCATAAAGCAGAAGTAATAACATAAATCACATATTTTTTTTAGGTTTATCAATCAAAAATAAATTTGCTTGGAGAATTTCAACGCACATTTTAAATTATGAAAGATGAAATAAAATATGCTGGCATGAAAAATGTCTAAATTTAGGTTTTTAAATGTAATTATCCATTATACTGTATATATATACATATATATATATATATGTATATATATATATATATGTATATATATATTTATATATATTACTTATTTTATTTTCAACTAAAACGATAAAAATGTTTTGACATCCGTAACCATGGAGGTTACAGAGCAACTTGTTGCCTAGCAAAAAAACAGAAAACACAAAATCCACCAAATACTGGAAACAGGTAAGTCCAGTAAAATAAAAAAAAATGTTAATTGAAATTCATAACTTACAGCTAGTGAGGTTTTATGTGCTTTTTATCCCCAACTTTGATTAATTTACCTGATGTTTCAGTGTACAGTATATTAATAGTTTCACTTCATTTTTTTCAGTTAAGCTCAAAAATGTCATCTTTAAAAAAAGTTATTTTCACTTGTTATGAACCAAAACCCTAAAGTGACCAAAGCTTTTAAATTTCACTTAAATAAGGTTCCATTAATGTTTTGATTGCTTGACATTTAGTTAAATAATTGCATTGTCCCTTTTTAAAGATGATTGGACTGAGTCTTGTGTAAGCAGCCATGCTCCGGAAGAGATGAGCACACCAGTGCTGTTTCCCAGTCGTGCACCAGAGCTGCTGTACCACACTGAGACTTTGTTCAGACAGGATGAGGAGCAGTCGCAAGGGAAGGTAAAGATCCTTGATGTTGATCAGAGGTGGGTTTAGTCATTTGGGGGCCCAAGGCCAAGCACAGACACAGAAGTAGAGTTGCATTCAGGCTTGAAAAACCCAACCCTAGCCCATAGCCGTTTTTTCTGAACCTGAACGGCTCATTTAATTAATTACAGGCCCAACATGAAAAAAAAAACAAAACATAAAACATCTTTTTTTAATTAAGCTTTTGTAAGCAAATCAGTTTGACATTTGATATAGTTTGATATTTTAAAAACGTACTTCAAAGAAAGGAAGACATTAGATTTCTTGTTTAACAAGTCGCCAAATGGTTATTAACTTACAAAACAAATAGCCTAAAAACAATCAACTCTAAAGGTAGCCTATTATACTGACAAACAAAAAATATTTTTAGAGCAAAATTATTTGGAAAAATATAGAACAAGGTTTAATTGAACGCACCGCTTGCTTCGGCTGTTGTAGCTTCAGATACTTCCTTCGCTGCAGATGACAGCAGGGTGGGGTGTGGAGACGCATGCGGCCAGTGATCAGGTGATCCATCTGAAGCTTAACTGGGCTTTTTTTTTTATTTTTATTTTTTTTTACCTTTTTCAACTAAACGGTCAGCGGACACGCACAGCTGATGATCCCGTTGTCCATCTGAGCTTAACAGGACTTCTTTTTTTTTCTTTTTTTAACCTCTTTGAACTGGCTGGTCAGTCCTGCCTCCTACTCTACAAGTAGCTTAACACAATTTTATATAATATATTTATTTAGTTTTCTTAGTGCTGTATGATTTGTAAAACCACATCAAGCTCGAGACTGACCCAGCCCGCCCATAAAGCACATTATTTTGGCCCAACCCGAGCCTGGGTTAGAAATCGCAGCTTTACATTGAAGGGGACTGGGGCTCCATATTCTTAATGATTTTTTTTTCTAACCCATATTTATGTAAGACTTTTTGTAGCTTATTGTTCAGTGAAAAATATAAGCCCTACTTGCCAGGAGCTTTACAATTAAAATAAATGAATTCACGCTGTGAGTTTGGTATTTTTCAATGCACCATAAGTCTGCCTCTGATGCTGATTTTCTACCAGTACTGTGAGAGCTTAATATTTTGCTTTCTTTATGTGTCTGAAGGTTGTTTTCTCTATGAGGAAACCGCGGCACCCGCTCGATCACCATCTCCACCACCTACATAAGTTCTCCACAGACAGCCCAGTACGTTTCATGATGTATTCTGAGGCCGCTGCAGCATTCATCAGCCTTCACTCTGACAACACGGTCTGCCTTTACAACCATGTTGACCACAAGCAGACGCTCATGACAGAGCTGCCTTTTTTGGGCCTGACTGCTACAAAGATCCCGAGTTATTTGGTGGGCTGGGGTCCCGGGCCTGTCTGCACATTTCTGGACAGCGAGTTACGTCTTGTGAAAGCTGCTGCTGACGCTTTGGACATACACGTGTGTAAGCCTGCAGAGCACTCCTACGACTTGGTGACCGCAGGTGTGGGGAATGTATGTGTGTGGTCAGTGTTGCTCATGAAGTGCAAGGTGAAGATTCGGGATGGGCTGCAGATGCACGGCACTATCGCCCACCTGACCCTGGCTCCCCCACGCCCCAATAAGCCCCACAGAGCCTTTGTTGCTAGCGGCATGGTTGTGACTGTGGTTGACCTTGATATCGGAAGGGTTTTGGAGCATAGGAACAAGCTTTCTTCAAGGTATGGGTACACAAGATGTGCAATCACTGTTGAAGTTTGGTATAAAGGTTTTAACATTTATACACATTTGATAGAATTATTGTTCAGACATGCAAAAAAAGAAACTGATTGATGAAGGATGACATATTTGACAATTTATTATTAAACTTTTTTCTTTTAAATAATGTCTTTTTCAGCAACATTACTGCAATGGTGTACTGCTATCAACTGGACTGTTTGATCATTGCCTCCCAAGAGCTGTCCATAAAAGTATGGGGTCCAGACTGGGCTCTACGAGTGACTTTTAAAGGACATGATGGTAATGTTAAAGCTAAATTTCTCCATATTTCCACTTCTACCATCAGTGTGACTGACTATTTTTTTTTCTGTTTTCTGGTTGCTTTGTTTTTTGTTCTTAGACGTGGTGAATTCCCTGGTCTTTTGCTCTAAATTAAACATGCTGGTATCATCCTCAGCGGATTGTACAATCCGTACGTGGGATGTTGAAGAGTGTGAGGCAGTTGAATGTGTTCAAACAAAACATAAAAACTCTCAGCTGCATATAGGAGGCACCAAAAAAGAAGGTATTTTTTTCTCGTTTTCAAACGCTGGGGTGGACTTCTGGACCATCAGAACTGTGTACGCCCTTCACTGTAAACTGAGAAAGGAGGAATGTGCTCCACTGAGACAAATCCTAGTCTCAAATTTCCCTCCTCCTTATCCAGCACGAATTCTCTGCATCAGTTCTGATAGTCACATTAACCTTGTGGCTGCTGAGACTGGAGTAATATTGACTTCTTTTAAGGCAAACGACAGGATTTTATGTGTGCACTACAGCCTGCACAAAGAGATTCTTTTGGCCTTAACTGATGCAGGTACCATACTTCAAGTCAACACACTCACTAATCCAATGACTTTGATGCAAGTATGGAACGACAGAGGACGGGGCCCCTGGCACTATGCAGAAAGTATCTATCCTCATTATCCAATAGCACCTGGTCCAGCTTGCTGTCTGATGATTTACAGCTGTTTGGCAGATGAGCATAGAGCTTTAGAAGAATGGAGAAGACTACAGGAGGCGAGAGGATGTAGTCACAGGAACAACAGAGAGCTCTATGATACCAAAAATAAGTGAGCAAATTTTATTTCAAACCATAACAGAACATTTTAGTGTTTTCTGCAAAGTATACCGAATGACCGCTGAAATTTGTGAAAGCTGAAGTTACAGTAAAACATTCAGAACAAAATCTAGAATTAGCTAAACAAAGCTAAAATTAAAAAGCAAAAACCAGCAAAACAGAAGTCAAATGCTACAATTAGCATAACAGCAGGAAGAAGCCAAAATTAGCTAAACTAACAAAAAGCCAAAACTAGCTAAACTGGGGCTAAAAACTAAAACAGCACAACGATAGGTGAAAGCTAAAACTATCAAAACAGTAGTCTAAGCTAACATAATTTGAATAAGAGCTAAAAGCTTAAAGGAGCAGAACTGGGGTTAAAAGATAAAACTAGCAAAAAGTAGCTAAAAATAACTACAAGCTTAATGTATGCCAAAGTGCACAAAGTTTCTTAAGATTTGAAGAGATCTCAATGCATTTACCTGTATATGAGCTGGTAAATGAAAATTAATACTTCTAAAAAAATATTGTTACAAATACAGTTTTTTTTTTTATTATTATATTTATAGTTTGTACAAAAAATAAACGACATACATAAAGGAAAAGATTAAAACAAAATGGGCAGGAGAGGTCACAAAAACCCAAACTGACCCCCCCACCCACCCCCACCACCACACACACACACACGCACACACAACCACTGATGTATTTGGGAGTTGGAAGGAATACTTCTCGGACTTTCTCAATTCCACTGGCACATCTTCCATGGAGGAAGCTGGGTTGGGAGACATCGGGTGGTCTGTCCATGACCATGGTCAAGGTCATCGAGGTATTTTAAAAGATCCGTGGCAGCAGGGCTCTGGGGGTGGATGAGATTCACCCTGATTTCCTTCAGGCTCTGGATGTAGTGGGGCTGTCTTGCTTGACACACCTTTGCAGTGTTGCATGGACATCGGGGGCAGTGCCACTGGATTGACAGGCTGGGGTGATAGTTCCCCTCTTCGAAAAGGGGGACCGGAGGTTGTGCTCCGATTATAGAGGCATAACTCTCCTTAGCCTCCTTGGTAAGGTCTATTCAGGGGTACTGGAGAAGCGCATCCGATAGTTGGTCCGACCTCAGATCCAGGAGCAACAAAGCTGTGGAACACTGGACCTGCTCTTTACCCTCACTAGGGTCCTCAAGGTCTCATGGGAATTTGTCCATCCAGTCTACATGTGTTTTGTGGACTTGGAAAAACTTTAGACTGTGTTCCTCCCAGACCACTGTGGGAGTGCTCTGTGAGTATGGGATTGGGGGCCCGTTGCTACAAGCTGTTCAGTCCCTATACAAGCAGTGTGAGAGTTTGGGTCGCATTGCCAGGAAGTCAGACCCATTCAGGGTGGGAGTTAGACTCAGCTTAGGCTGCACGTTGTCACCAATTCTGTTCCCAACTTTTATGGAGAGTGGTGCAGCCAGTGAGCAGAGGGAGTCCAGTTTGGTGGCCTCAGTAGTCCTTCTCTGCTATTTGCAGATGATGTGGTCCTGTTGGCGTCATCGTGCTGTGATCTTCAGCTCTCACTGGAGAGGTTTGCAGCTGAGTGTGAAGCAGCTGGGATGAGAATCAGCACCTCTGAATCTGAGGTCGTGGTCATCAACTGGAAAAGGGTGGATTGCTCTCTTCGGGTGGAGGGTGAGGTTCTGCCTCAAGTGGAGGCAGTGGTGTAGTCTACGTGATACTCTGGTATACGGAGTACACCCACTAGAAAGCTTAAGAATTTTTAGTATACCCACTACAAGTGCCCAATGATACATGACATATCATTAGGCACGTGTCATTGATACACTAAATGGCAGTTCAACGTTTCCGTAACAATCTATCAGTATGGAGCATTTTACTTTGATAATGTTTTATAAATTCTTTAATATTTTTAACACAGAGCCAACTGTTGTACAAAGTTTGTTGTATATTTATTCAAATACGTACAGGCATCAGAGAAATTTGGAAATGTTTAATATGCGTACAAATCTAAATAAATTGCCGATTACATTGTAGTAACCAGTGTCCTTTGGTTTCTAAGCACAGTATACCCACTACAAAAATGTAAACTAAACCACTGAGTGGAGGAGTTCAAGTATCTCAGGGTTTTGTTCACAAGTGAGGGAAGAATGGAGCGTGAGCTTGACAGACGCATTGGTGCAGCATCTGCGGTATTGTGGACTCTGTACCGGTCCGTTATGGTGAAGAGGGAGCTGAGCTGTAAGGCAAAGCTCTCTGTTTACCGGTCAATCTATGTTCCTACCCTCACCTATGGTCACAAGCTCTGGGTAGTGACCAAAATAAAGAGATCAGTGATACAGGTGGTTGAAATGAGTGTCTTCTGCATGGTAGCTGGACTCTCCCTCAGAGATAGGGTGAGAAGTTCAGTTACTGTATCTGGGAAAGACTTGGAGTAGAACCGCCGCTCCTCCACATCCAAAGGGGCCATGAGGGGGTTCGGGCACCAGGTAAGGATGTTTCCTGGATGTCTCCCTCGGAAGGTTCTTCGGGCATGTCCGACTGGGAGGAGACCCCGGGGAAGACCCAGGACGCACTGGAGAGACTATGTTTCTCAGTTGGCCTGGGAACGACTTGGGGTCCTCCAAGAAGAGCTGGAAGAGGTGGCTGTGGAAAGAGATGTCTGGGCCTCCCTGCTTAAGCTGCTGCCCCCACAACCCAACTTCAGAATAAGAGAAAGATAATGGATAGATGGATGGACGGATGGACGTTTGGTGGCACTGGCCCAATCCTCCATCATGAAGATGTACTATCCTTCCAGGACCTGCAGCTCCATAAAGCGCTTCTCCCCACACACAATCACATCTGTTCTCAGACTGTTAAATTTGTGATTGACATGACATTGACCAATCAGCTGAGTCAAAGAAGCATCCTGTCATTATTTGTAATTGTAAGTTAGGCAACATGCAGTTTTACATGTAGTTTTTTTACTTTGTATCTGTAAATAGACATAAACAAAAAATATATATACTGTATACAGTAACGTGTAATTATTTTTTACAAATACAGTACAAACCTTTTACACACAAAAATTATTTTCTATGGATGCACAAAGATGTAATTCCCAAGCATTTAGGTGTACAAGGTGCAAAATGTATTCACAACTACACATTCAGATTTACAGCAAAAAATATGTATAACGAGTTGAAAACAGACTCCAAACAAACACAAAATCCTATAAAAAGCAAAACAACCGTGTGAAAATTGACTCAGCTTTTTCTCAAATTTGATCATATCTCTTTTTGAACCATCATAGGTTTTTAGTTATTATTGGCCAACACGGTGGCTGTGTGAGTGTTCTGACCATCGATAATGGGGAGATCTTGTTAAGGAGCCCAGCACACAGAGGTCAGAAAGTCACAGCACTACAGGTGTACCCTGAGAACAATTGCCTGCTCTCCACAGGTAAGTCATAATGACATTTTAAGTCATTTTCTGACTGTCAGTGAAGGTGTGAATACTTTCTTCCAATGGTTAAGGTGAGGATTTGACAGTAGTGGTGTGGAGCGTACACCCCTTCAGTGAGCAGTGTCTCATCCAGCATCTGATAGTTCTATGTGATCAGCCTCAAGTCTACCTGACAGCTCTGAGGTCTCAGCTGGCCATAACCTTTCAAGAACCAAACAGTGGCTCTCACATCCTAAAGCTCTTCCCTTTGCTCAATCAGGACAAAGCAAATTATCTTCCAGGGGAAGGACATTTAGACCACTTCACAGGTCACGAAGACAATTTAACTTATTACTGAACTGGAAGCTGGATATTGTGAGGATGTCTGAGTGATTTTCATTCTCTGTTTTCTTGCAGGACTGTGTGTGATTCCTGAACTTGAAGTATTTGTATCGGTCAGTCTGGATAAGACGATGCGTTTCTGGAACAAAGAGAATTGCCTCATCAGGTTTGAGTTTATTACTTACAGTACCTCTAATTTTCTGTTTTACATCTGCGTTGTATCTCAGACAATGCACCAAATTTTAACTCCGTTCTCTCCAGTACAGTGGAACTTAAAGCAGTGCCTCAGTGTTTAGCATACAGTGGACATGGAGGAGAACTGTTCCTAGGTGTCGGTGGGGATCTGTATAAGTTGCGATGTGCACGGTCCCTACCAAAGGATTACAGAGAAAGGGTACAACAGACAGCTGATTCTTGTGTTCTAAACCAAAGCAGAAAAAAAAATACAGCTATGTTACTTTATTTTTCTCTTATTTGTCCAGCTTCGTCTCATCTATGAAGTTGAGCCACTTCCTGACTTACCTATTCCTAGGACCAAAAGCATATACAACCTAATGCGGTAGGATTCATTCATCTTCTGTATTAACAACATTCCGAAGAATTATAAACTCTGAAAAATATTCTGTACTCTAGGGCTTCAAAAGCTCATGCAAAAAAACTACAAGCAGTCACCAACAATCAGTTAATGAGCGGAGATGTGAGCCAGGGCAAGGTGTGTATTCAGATCTGACAATGTTGCAAAGTGCTTTTATTCAAAAACCTGGCTTGTATCCTTTCCCCCCACCCAACATTTTCCAGAAAAAAATTGAGATATTAAACATGGACCTCAAGGCACTTGTAGAAGGCACTGTCAGATGTAAAAAAGCGAAACCTCCAAAAACCCAACAAATCAGGAAAGAGGCCTTTAAAAACTACATGAATCTAATATATGACTTTCCAACAATTAAAAAGGTACGCGATTTACTTGTCTGCAATAATTTAAACAAACCAGAGATTATTTATATACAGAAAGTGTCTGTTTTACGGAATGATGAGCACATTTCCATGGGATGTAGCGCCTTATGATACAAGTGGTCTGATGTTCTATTTATAGATTGATTTGGATGACGTTTTTGATCCTGATGAATTTTCATTTAACACCGCAATGAATAACATCAAACCTTGTGTATTTCCTGAGCTAAGAGAGGACGCTCTCCTTCAACACAAACAGAACATTCCTGAAGAGGTAAGGAGAGAGAATGGTATGAACTTTTCACACTTTAGGCCAAAAGCATTCTTGGTGGGCTTTTGATTGTGCTTCATTCATTATGGCCACCACAACGAAAACACAAAAATGGCTGTTCAGTCATTTTTACAGCATTCCTGCCTTTAATTTAATATCTCTATTAGTAAGAATATTAATAAGCCAATTATTATTCTGACTTTGCAGCAACTGAAGCAGGAGAAAGAGGCTCCATTGACCGTCACAAATGTCACATCTAAGAAATCCCCCGGAGTGGAGAAGACTGTCCAGGTGAAGAAAACCAAAGAATAAGCATGCAATGATTTTACTTTGGCGTGAAAGTGACAGGCACTATTACTTCAAGGAATGCTAGGCCTTTACAGTACTTTAACATCTATTAGTAAGAAGATTAATAAGCAAATTATTATTTTGACTTTGCAGGAACCGAAGCAGAAGGAGAAAGAGGCTCCAATGGCCGTCGCAAATGTCAAGGCTAAGAAATCCCCAAGAGTGAAGAAGACTGTCCAGGTGAAGAAAACCAAAGTACGTATAAGCATGCAAGGTTTTTACTTTGGCATGAAAGTGACACTATTTCTTCAAGGAGTGTTAGGTCTTTATTTCTTTATCTGTTAGTAACTAGATTATATAGCAAATTGTTACTCTGATAGGAGCAGGAGAACAAAATTCCAGTGGGTGTCATGAAAGTGACGCAACTGTTTCAGCTTGTTCTGTCTCTTGACTACAAACCGACCGTAACAGTTACATATCTTATCATACACGTGTCACACTGTAACCATGTATGTATGTGTATGTATGTATATATACACATGCATATTTAAGTATAAATGTGTGTATGTGTACTCATGTATGCATGTACTGTATATGGACAGTAGATATATTTCATTATGTAGACTGCTGAGTCTATGAATAGGGTAGGCACGTATAAGCCTTGGCTTCAGCCTATTCCTTTTTTGGTAAATTGTTCATTTGTAAAACGGCATTTTATATTGTTTTCCTCTTTTGTAATGTTGTTAATTTACCAAAAATAAAGTTGAGTTGAACACTAATCGGTTCTACTGGAACACATTACCGATGGTCCTCGGTTTACGTTCGAGTTCCGTTACAACGGCCCGGTCGTATACCGATTTGAACGTAACCCGAAATTGAAAA
>JARVGQ010000760.1:16523032-16535647 GCA_031762355.1 Hypsolebias martinsi | reverse complement strand
ATATTTCATATGGTTTTGTAAATAGTTTTTTTCTATGTATTTTTTAAATTGAAATGAATAAATACATTAAATAAATTAAATAAATAAATATATATATATTGTACCGTTCTTTCCTTTGTCAGAACATATCCTGCTTATTTAGGCTTATTTGCTACAAAAATTGTGTAACAGAGCATGGGAAGTTCAAACAGGCAAAAAAAATGCCAAATAACATACATTTTAGGCAAATATATGTTATTTGGCATGCCTATTATATTGTGCATCCATAATTTTTCCCTTTAACAATAAAACAGTTACAGTTATTTTAATCTTTGTAAAGAAATATGAACTTTCCATGCAAAAGCCTCCATGTTTATGGTTTATTATATGTATTTTATGATTTGCTGTGATTTAAATTTTTTTTTTGTTCTGTTTTTTTATTGGTTAAAAGTCACGTTTTAGGTAGAAATTAGACGGATGTATTTGGATCCAAATTTTGTAGCTATTTCACTTTTTTCAAGTTTTAACCCTTTTAGGGGCTTGATTGTTGAATATTTACAAGAATGACTAAACTGTTCTTTATTTTATTATTTATTGGCTCACCAAGCAATTTCATAATGAAAATAATCATCTGATGACATTTTTGCTGCAAATTGCAATGCAAAAATCTATTCTGTGTACTAGAAGACTGAATCATTTGAGGTTATAACTGTATTTGCACTGAACATGTAAAGTCACTATAAATAAGTTGTACCTCTATACTTCACTGACTATAAGCTTAAGGACAAAGCTGTATTTCTTCATGGGTGGTGTTGCACCTGTCCTTTTAAAATGGAGCTGTAACTTTTTCTTGTATTGGATGTCAGTGCAGCCACTTCTTATTGGCTCGTTGAGTTTATTGATCCAAGAGATGAATGTGGTCATTTAGTCCTGGATGGACATATGATCCTTTTACAGAACAGATCGACAAACTTGACCATCTGTAACAAACAAACGCACACACAAACACATGCACACACACAGACAAATACTCTGTAGTTACATTATCGAATGGGTTCAACACGATCGCTCAACAGAACAGTATTTACTGTTCATGAATAAATGCAAAGACCGTTTTCATTTGTTTGTATTGAAGAAGAATCCTGTGTTGTGGGTGGGAGCAGGGTTTGTTGTGGGCTGTGGATTGGGATAATTCCTCCTAACTCATGTGGAAAACTCCCACTTTGTTCTGGTTTTGCACAGACGCCGTTTCATCTTCAAGTCTAGCCAAGCTGAAGAGGCATTGGCTGCAGGCTTCAGCGTTTCACAACAACCCTTTTCTGTCCAAATTTGATGTATTTTAGAAGGAGCAGAGGAGTTATTGGATTTCTTTCCTGCAGTGAAGCTGAGAATAGATGGCTGGGCTGTGGATTTTTTAAATATACTGTATATTACAGTTTCATTGCAGTGAAATGTTGCAGTCTTATCACACATAAACCGTTTATACTGCATTTATCTCCACAGGCGGAGGGGGGAACTTCCTGTACATACATTCGGCCCCTCAGAGGGAAGGTGATGTTGCCAAGGTGACAACCAGAAATCCATTTCCTGCCAGCATTGGTCTGTGTCACCTGCGCTTTTGGTTCTTTATGCACGGCTCCGACAGGATGGGAACACTAAAGGTGATTGAATCTCAGCCTGGTTTCCAGGAATGATTAAAAAAAACTTATTTCCTTTTTAAAATCAGCCATCATGCCTTCGGTTAGGTTTTGCTTTTCTGTCATTTACTATCAAATGAACCATCAAAGTCAACCTGAGGACTTAATTAGAATTTGTCAGAATTTTTTGTCCTGTTTCGCTCATCCCGTTGCGCAATGTTGTCAATCAGTAAATACCCACAGGAGTCGATGAAAGCCTCCATCTGCAAATAAATCATCAGAGCAGTTCACCTTACAAACTTCATTATCATACATATTTATTTATCTTTTATTATGCCGTTTCGTTTTATTTTTGAAGGTGGTTTATTAATTTTAACTTAAACACAAAGTGCATGCAAAAAAAAAATATTTTGACAGGAGGCACTCCTAAATCTGTTTGAATATTGGTAAAAATAATTTCAATCATCCCTCCACAAACAGATTTGACCTACAGAGTGTTGCAAGTGGCTGAAAATGAGCTGAATTAAGAGCACAAACAAAGGGAGAATCGGACGTTTTTAAGTGGCGTTATGTGAAGTTGTCGGTGATCACTATCTTACCTGCAGCAGAAATCTTCAAGGCGTGATCAGTTTGGGACAGCAGAAATGAGCTAAGAGATATTCAGTGCTTGGCCGGTCTTTGATTGTTTGCACTGAAAACTGAGCTGAAACTACTGATAACTGCACAGAACAACTGTCAAAACCCAGACTGTTTCTTTGCCACAGAAAGACAGAAGCTGAGCTGCAGGTTTTAAACATGAAACCTCTTCGCCGTACCGGCATGCTGCACCAACCAATTCA
Source organism: Hypsolebias martinsi (assembly GCA_031762355.1). Classification (NCBI taxonomy): domain Eukaryota; kingdom Metazoa; phylum Chordata; class Actinopteri; order Cyprinodontiformes; family Rivulidae; genus Hypsolebias; species Hypsolebias martinsi. The sequence continues at coordinate 16,533,192 of JARVGQ010000760.1, read as the reverse complement.
TGTCTGAACGAAATTTCTACATGCAACACTGTTTTTATAATTTTTTTTTTTACGTACATACGTAAAGATTGTCACTATTCACATTAAAATATAAACACTGTAAGTGTTTATACAAAGATAAATTACATGTATTTTAACTGTTCAATACTTTGGTGCAGTGGTTCCTAGCCCTGGTCCTCAAGGAACACTACCCTGCATGGTTTCCCTGCTCCATCACACCTGATTCAGTAATTTATTTACTTCCTGAAGTTCTGCAGAAGCCTGTTAATCCCCCCATTCATTCAAATCAGCTGTGTCAAAACAGGATATCAACTAAACCATGCAGGATGGTGTTCCTCAAGGACTATGACTGGGAACCATAGGTTTTTACACGTCATTTATATTGGAAGTGAAATTGTTAGCAAAAAATGTTACACATTGACAAAAAGTATTAACAGTTGCCTGTGTCTTGAGATGCTAATTGCATGCAAATACATTTGACTGCCCTGAGTAATAATAAAGAAAAACACTCATTAAAGACAGAGTTGTCTAATAAGGGATACATAATACGATAGCAGTGTTTTATAAAAATGTGTCTTCAATCAGGAAAAAGACCTGAACACTGACTTTGACTGAAATAAAAAAAAATTAGAAGCAGGATACGTCTAAGATGTAAACAAATGCACTTTAAAATAATTTATATTAATGCAGATTGATTATTTTAGTGTTATGTTTTTATTTAAGAAAATCCAAGCACTCTTTCCACCATTGATAAAGAAGCAGTTATCTTTTATTGGGTTTGTTGGTAAACTGCTTGTTTACTCAAGTGGTGTAATAGACTCATTTAAACACGTTAGGTCTACACTGTTGGACCCAGCGGCACGCGTTTGCTGATGTGGGCATCTGCTGGAAACCATGGCAACCGGTGGACACACGCCAACGTCATCCTGTCAAACACGACGCCGTTCAGAGTGACCTTTCAGGCTGAGGTGGGCGGAGACGTGTGGACAGACATCGCCCTGGACGACATCTCTTATACAGCAGAATGTATGGTTGGAGGTAAACGTTTATTTATTTGTCTTGTTTTTATTGAACGTCTCTTAGTCTCTACTTGCAGCACTATCCTCGTTTATCATTTCACTGCCCCCAGTCTTCTCCTGCTTTCTTTTTTTTTCCTCTCGTCAACGTTTGATGTGCTTCAACATCCCCTGCCTCACTTAAGTTTCCTCATAAACAAGCCGGACCCTCGGGGAGAGGGTAGAAAGTTAATGGAGCCCGTTGCCCTTTGGATTCGTTTAAATTCACTGTGAAGACTGGGTCAGCGCTGAGAAATAGCACAAACGGAAGCGCGGAGTGAAAGCAATTAAATTTAGACTGTGTTGTTTCCTCACTTCAACCCTGAACCACTTCTTTAACTTTTCTTACTTAGTGAATTCCAAAATGTTGATTTTGTTTTAAAAAAAAAAATTGTTTCATATCACTAAGAAAAGTTTTGTGTGGACCTCAGGACCCATTACTCCACAGCCCCCGACCTGTGGCGTGGACCAGTTCCAGTGTCTGTATTGCTTCCAGTGCATCCCAAAGAGGTGGTGGTGTGATGAAGAGCCGGACTGTACAGATCATTCTGACGAAGAGCGCTGCCCGACTGCGTTACCTGGAACTCTTCCACCACAGGGTCGCTGTCCTGTGGGTTATTATCAGTGTTCAGACCATCAGTGCATCCCCTCCATACTGCGCTGCGACGGAGTCCTCGACTGCCCCGACGGAGAGGACGAACACGGCTGCCGTGAGTTGAACATTTGATTGAAAACCTCAGTACCAGTCTTAAGAGAAGGTTAACCAGTACATGATTTTCCCTGTAATACCCCAGTCCTAAAATTCAAAGATTTATTTAAAAGATGTTGTGAAGATGTTTATGACCATAAAGATGGAGGCTTTTCCCCTAAAATCATGTTTTCAGCGAATTTCAAGGTTCAAGGTTCTTTACTGTCATTTGGATCAGATGTATGAGGTGGAACAAACTTATGTACTCAAGGTCCCAGTTACACGCAAAAATATAAGGTTTAAAAAGAAACAGTATACAAGGATCTAATATATAGCTAAACGATACGCTAAAAAAAATCCAAGATGTACACTAAACACTAATAATGTAAAATTATATGGGGTATTAATTGGCATCATTAAATTAAATTTAATCTCTTTATTTGAATTTCTTCAATTAAAGAGATTTTTACACATAAATTAATTTATACTTTAATTAAAATGGTATTGATACTCATGTATATGATGCTACATGAAAAAAATCTTGTTCACATTTATAGAAACAAGCACAAGGCTGGCGTGTGTTTCTGAATACTGTATATATATATATATATATATAAAATAAAAAAAATTCCAGCTGGGTTTGAAAATATGACCACATTTTTCCTAAGGGACCTTTACTTTGTATTCCATTCCTTTGGTCAGCAAGTGTTTTGAAATGGTTGCACTTTATTCTTCCCTTGAAACACAGTTATGGTATACTTATTGGGGCGATAGATGGAAAAGTAAATAAAGACGGTTTTATAAATCAGGTGTGGAGACTGAAAGTGTTGTTTCTGTTTCCCTTTGATCGCTCTCTTCATATTTCATCATCCTTTCTCCAGCTCTGCTACAGTGTGAGCCGGGGGAGCTCGCGTGTGAGAGTTTGCCCGGTTGTATCCCACTTCAGAAGCGATGCGATCACTCTACCGACTGTCTGCCGTTCCACTCAGACGAGTCCAGCTGCCATGGTAACATGCTCCTTACTTTGTACATCACCCTCTCTTTTTTGCTATTAAACACCTCTATGACTTCCTGATGTGTCACAAGTTGACTGTGAAATTACATTTGTATAATAACTTCTATATGTGCATGTTGAAGGCAAAGTAAAGTGCATTAGCTGTGCATTTCAATTATTATTTTTCATGAGCTCTCCTCTTCAGGCTTTTCATCTTTTATTCAGCTTCATCAAAGGTTTGAATGTCAGACTTTTGTCATCCAGTTAAAACATTGCACCATCTTAGTTACCTTGTTCTGTCGTGTGTCCACACGCTCATGTGAGACCACTTACTTTTGAGTTAAGTGCTGTCAAAGCTTCACTCATATCTGCACATTTCCAGCTGTCAATAACAGCTCTGCAGAGGTTTTCTTTCTACTTGTTTAGTTCTTGAAACACGGCTTCCAGGTTCACATTAAGCATTTACTGCCAAGATGCAGGCGCTATAAGTGATCATGGGTTAAAAATATTTATGTAATAGACACATGGGTAATGTCAGATGTATTATTCAGAATGAAAGGCAAATTGCCATTCTAAATACTATACTAGATATCTGATTGGTCTTTTATCCATAGTTTGGCTTAAACTTGCAACAAAAGCAAATTATATTTTCTTTTAGCATAAGATTTACACATCTTCCAAATTGTGAATTATTATGGATCTGGTCAGCTGGTCTCTCAACATAACTGATAACATTTTCTCGACAAGGAGACAGAGTGCAGGAGAACCCTCTTGCCCTGAAGGGACACATGCAGCTGGATATGTCAAGGATTCCGATGTGCCTGACTGTATTGTCTGTTGAGGATGTAGAAGACGCGTACATTATTGGATTTATGATAATGGAGTTTTTGCTTTTTGGATTCAGCAGATACCTTGGATATTGACTAATTAGGAAGACATCTGCAGCAGTTTTGACAATGGTTAAGCTGCCTGCCTTATGCAAAAGATTAATATGTGTTTCAAGCTCTCAGACTAATGTGCTTTACGAGCTGAACCGTAAGCTGGGCACAGTTTCTGAGGATCATGGGCCACTTGTGGCTTCTAGGACTCACCGGCATGAAGGAATCTACTTTGGAGAAGGCTAACGAGCACGGACCAGCAGAATGTCCACAAATCTGGCTGTTTGTATTCACCATTGAGTGTACCAGCAGAACAAAAGGCAGATATGAAATCATTAGAGTTGGCTTGCCCAAAACAATTGTTGTTTATCTGAATCTGCTGGCCTTGCAAGGCCAACTTATCTCAAATTGCTCCTGGTGGATATGTAAATTAAGAAGCTCTGCTCTGCTCACCCATTCCGAGAACATCTGTGGACCCTTGTCAGACTGGACCAGCTGAGAGACACTGTAACATTTTATCAGGACTATGGAAACTATCGGGACATATTCATGAACAATCTCGCTATTTTGCCCCCCCCCCCAAAAAGTATTTTGTCTCTCTGTGCTTTGTTGAGGTAGATTTTTTTTTGCTACCTTACATCAAGGACACTTTTTTTGTCCCTTCTCTCCTCACATGTTCTTCCCCTCTTCTTGTCTAAGAATTAGGGCAGCGCTTCTTGGAAGCAGCAGCCCTGGTACCTTCTCTCTACCTCTTTAGACGGCTGTACAGAACGTATTTTCTCTGTACTTAACTATGCAATGGCAATAAAGCTGATTCTGATTCTGAAGAAGTGAAGTGACAGATGCAGTTGTTTTCTTACAGTCCTGACAGGTCAGATTTTCACGCGAGAATACAAATCCCTCTAAGAAGGAAAAATTGTCCCCTTGAAATAAATTTAAACGCTAGAAGCAACAAGAAATATTCCCCATAAGAACAATAAAGTGTTTTGTGTTATATCACAGTGTATCAAATTGTAATGCAAGTATAAGGAGTAGAACTGGTACAATTTTAAACATCAAAGACATGTTTTACCATAGAACTGCTACTACAAGATTCACTGCTTTACTTATAGTGCCTTTAAAAAAACGATTCCCTGATTTATGAATTGCTGAATTTCTCAGCATGACTGTATACTTTTGTTTTCTGTCACATTTGGGATAAATAGTCCTCATTCAAGCATATTAAGCTCTAAGATGAAACATTTGAGAGTTAATTTTTTTGTCTTGAACATAACATTAACTGATTATTAATTAATTGTGCTCATGTTACAGAATGCCCACCGATGTATTGCCTGAATCATGGTTCATGCCTTACAGAGAGACATGGACCTGTTTGCATGTAAGTTGACACAACTATATGTACTTTGTAGAATGATGTTCAAACCCCACTCTTTTAACAGACACAAAGATGAGAATAGTGTCTTACCACTCGCTTTGCCATTCTTTATTTCTCTTTGTGAGGCTGAAAACATGGAAATCCAATCAGTCTTGCTTCTTTGCTTTAAAAACAGACACGCTCTGTGAAGCATGTTGAAATCTGCTTATCCCCCCCAGATTAAAAATGTGGTTTCTGTCTTCATGTCGCCACCAGCAGAAAGTTTCCAGGGAATCTCTGATTCTCCTGGTCAATATTTAAACATGGTGTCTACCACCACAGAAAAGCCCAGTATCAGACTAATCTGCTTGTTGTTTTGTTTCTGCCATTCAAAGAAACAAGTTGAGAATGATCCTGAGCTTGACTAGTGAAGAGGAGTTGTGGGTTTTTTTTAATTCATAATACTGAGCCCATGGATCTGATTGCCTGCATCAGCAGTTTGGAGCATCTGCAGTCAGAGATTTTATTACAATAGTAAGGATGCAATTATGTGTCATGCAGCAGGATCTGCTAAAATCATTATGCACCAGTGGATTCACTTTATGAGAAATTTACATTTTTCTACGTTCCTGTCAGAGGGTTCAGTTCTGCAAAAAGGATGAGTCTCATGAGTATCTGCACACGGAAGCAGCAATGCATTTATTTATTTATTTTTTGGCTAATTTGCTGCTTATTTATATTTTGTTTGTTTGTTTTATGACCCTTTTGTTTCTTGCTTATGATTGGAGAACTATAGTTTCCACACAGTCGATTGGATCTCCTTCAAAATATAGTTTCACAAACTCTAATGTTACCGTTCTATCATATGTTTTCGGTGTTTTGCAGCAGCAAATGTATCTGGAAAATATGTTGTCAAATGTTTAAATGTTGTGTTAATCTGAAGAAAGAAAGAAAAATCAGCCGTCTTCAGCTGACATGTGGGAAAGCCACAGACTTGTTTACTTTGTCTCTTATTTCGCTGCCACCACAGAGCCTGCCAGCTGCTGTCAGTCATGCACAAACACACAAACCAACCAGCGGAAAGGAAACCAGTAATTTATTATTTTATTCAAACACATTTATATTGACTTAATTATAAAAAATAAAAAAATTAAAAATAAAAAGTACAGTATTTAAATGTTGGGCACTGTTTTTTTTTTTCCCCTGAAAGCTTTAATTTTTCACTGGATACCAACACACAGAGGTGATTTAGCCTCTTTTGGGGGGTGCTCAAGCACCCCTAAATTTTAATTAGCACCTCCTGAAAAACAAATAAACCATCATTATGATTTTGTAAGGAAACTCAGCTCTCAAACCTTAGATTCACCAAAATATTGAATACATTTAGAATAAATATGAAATAAATCATGACACTCTTAAACGGGCCAGTAACATATGATTTTACTGGGGTGAAGGGGGATGCATGAGCAAAGCGGAGGGTTACGTCACATTTGCATTGTGCGCCGCAATACAGTTATCGGCAGTTGTCGACGGGGGTGGAGGGGAGGTGTTAGGATGCATGAGAGAAACAGAGCATGTTTTATTCACACAAGGAGAACTGTTGGTCAGGCTACTTTAGAGCTGTCATTTCTAATCCGAACCCAGAGCCCGACCCCGCCCGACCCGGATTTGGACTGGGCCGGTCCATAATAATGTGCTCAATGTACGGTCTGGGTCGGTGTCAGGCTTTTGATTGCATCAGCGGACGTGTGCAGCTGATGATCCAATTATATGGCAACATGGCTTGCCATATCACCTGCCACACACGGCCACTTAATGCACTTTGACCGCCATGAAAGGGCAAACGCCCCCTCAGCACCGATCTTCTGCCTCCTTTATTCAGCCGTGCGCGTCCGCCAACCAGCAGTCAAAGCTTAATTTAAAATATCGATGGGGTTTCAAGTTCTGACCTGTAATTACTGTTAATTTGTTGGATCAGGCGGGGTTTGGAAATGATGGCTATGGGCTTGGGCCAGGTCGGGTCGAATTTTTGAGACCCAAATGCAACAAGGCTACTTCTTGTTGCACCATTAACTCTAAAAGTGTTATTGAATCAAGTGTTTACTTATGGAGGTAAACACAGATGTTTAACAACCTGTTAAAATACACCTGAATGCAGGAAATGGCATCTACTTAATTCAAAATTTTCTGGGGGAGGACCCCCACACCCACCAAATAGTATATCCCTCCCCACTACATTATAAATGCTTCTGATGCCAATGGCCACTGAATTGTTCAAGCCAAGAGCCATTGTCAGAACTGGGGGCTGAGCACCCCTGAAGGTCAGATTCTTGAATCGCCCCTGCCAACACATAACGATGTATTAGATTTGAGTGTACACTCTGTGAGCTGTCTGAATTTTGCTTCTTGAGGTTTTAAGTTACTTTGTAGATTCCTGTTTCCAACGTTCCCAAACGGATGCTGGCACTGCCGGTTCCTCTCATAATGTAAGAGGAATTTACCAGCGTTGTTCACTGCTCAGTGTGAAGCTCCCGAGGCTGTCCCAGCCATGTATCACATCCTGAAACCATCAACTCAGACTCTATATTTGCATCTTGCATCCGCAAGCCAAAGCCCACCACAGCTGGACTCACACAGTATGAACACTGACCCCTTTCTGACTGAGACTGACAGTCTGCTTTATCTGACAGCTGTGTGTTTCACATTAGAGGGTCAGTGGAGCTCAGATATTAAGTTGATGCTGAACAGATGTTGCCTTGGAGCTGAGTCACTGTTTGGAAGAAGAATTTTCTTCCTTTTTTTTTTTTTTCTCAGAGATGCAGATCACCGACTTGGCCAAACCTTCTGAATCTGTTCCCAAGCCAGAGTTTCAACAGATTACTCTCACACCAATTTTTAAATTAGAAAAGTCAGAATGTGCATGCAAAGATGTTTTTGCAGTACTTCATTAAAATGTTCATTTTTCTTAACATTTTAGTTATTTTAACATCTCAGAAAAACACAAACTGTTCATCAGATGTACATTGAACTCTACCAGATCTTTGAAAGAAAAACTTTTTTTAGCTAAAGTGATTTTAGCACAATTCTTTAAAAAGCTTTTTTTTTTTTTTTTTTTAACAAAATAGGACTTTAAGATTATTTTTCAACAACTCCCACAATTCATTGTAAATTGCTATGTTTTTCTACTTTACAAGTGCATTTTGGGTATTTTGTTGCATGCCACCTTAAAATCTGTATTTTTGTGTTTGGCTGCAGATGTTTACCAGGATGGACAGGGAATCGATGCCACGTGAAGGAGAAACCATCCCTCGTTACCTCATCTCCAACTCCAGAGGACACACGCCTGGGTAATAAAGAATCTTAGCTCCTAATTGTCTTTATTAAACCGTCTCATGTGAATTTATTCTCCTCAGCCTTGTCATTCATAACACTTTAATGAGCAAATTAAAAGTCTCCTTCTTTATTAGATTCGGTGTATGCTGGCATCGGCATTGGTTTGGTGCTGCTTTCAGCAGGAGTCGTCGTGTGTTTTCTCACTCTGTGCAGGAAAAAAAGCATTTTTACGTGAGTCCTGGTCATTGTTCTGCTTTTTCTTTTTGTGTATGACATTGCATATGATGAAGGTAATGATGAGCGTGTTTGCTTGGCTCCTCAGAAAGCCTGATCCAATGAAATATGGGGTGATGGACGATCCAGACTCTGACTGGAGAGCAGAGGTCAGTTGTACAAAAATGTCCAATCAATCACAAGTGAATTCATTTCACGTTACATTGGGCTTCTTAGTCACACAAATCTCATTTCATTCTTGCATTTATTAAATAAGTGGACCCAACATGAGAGGAGGTCATGAGGTGATCGCCAAGCCTTTCTGATGGATTAAATTTTGGGTTTAGGATTATTGATTTTGCTGTTTATGAGCACCTCTTCTTTGTATGATGCTTTATTTCACTACACAATGTAACACATCCAGCTGTAGATATCCAATGTGATCAAATGTAAAAATACTCATGATTTTAAAAAAATATATGATTTTTTTCTGATGCAGTCCAAACAAAAATGTCACGCGAAGAGAGGTTTCAGAAACTGATGAACCGTCCACACTGGGTTGTAATATGTCACACAAGTGCTCCAGTTATTGTTCACCCACTGCAGGCTTTCCTTTCTACAGTTATGATCTCTGTATTCATTCCAGCTATCATGAGAAAAATCCAGCAGAGGAGATGAGGCAAACACAGCTGCTCCATTTGTGTAATGGCTGTTTTGTGGCTTTGAGAATTCAAATGAGTTTGGTACAAAAAATAAATAAAAAATAGAGATAGATGTCAGAACACACAGACACACAAATATATGTATGTGCACGCTTCTGTGATTTAATCAAATACAAGGGACGGTGACTGTAATGAAAGTGATTAAACTGAGCTTTGTTGTGCTGAAGGCGATGATGAGACTCAAATGGATTTTTTTTTTCTGACCAGAGGGACTGCAGAACATATCTAAAATTGGTCAGTCTGTCAGCTGCCCTCACACTCCCACAGTGCTGTAACATTATATCTGACACATATCCTACAGATTTTACAAACATTCAACTCACCATAGCTCATGCATGCTGAGAAAAAAAAAAGTTTTTGTTCGTTGTTTTTTTTCTGGAGGAAATCTGGCATTATGCAAAAACATCTTGAAAACACATCAATTGTTGTTTTTTGGAGCATTATTGACTTCAGAAACAGTTTTCTGCATCAAACATATGATTTAAAAAAAAACTCAAGACTTGTAGTTGATTGTGGACTCGAAAGCTCCTCACAGTGCATGGAGGGTTTCACCCCAAGTCCTGAGACACCAAGAGATGTCACAAAAGGCTGTTGCTGGTGAACCCATTGGTGCAGGAAGGCAAAGACTTAGCATGTATGTATAAAATAAAGGATTTAACAAAACAAAGAATGACAGGGCAGCAAAATAAACGCAGAAGGATCAGATGTACTCACAAAACAGAAAGATCATCACCAGTGGACAGAAGACAATGCCAGGACAAGAACTAACACAGAGACCTAGACTAATATACAGGTAACCCCCGGTTTACGGCGTTCCCGGTTTACGGAGTTTCACGTTTACGGCCTCCACCCCCAGTGACGTCATCACACCTTACGTTGTCTTTTTATGCAGCATTTTATATTTTTTCGTTTTTTTTTTTAGG
>JARVGQ010000760.1:16483224-16504066 GCA_031762355.1 Hypsolebias martinsi | reverse complement strand
TGTGTGTGTGTGTGTGTGGGTGTGTGTGTGTGTGTGTGTGTGTGTGTGTGTGTGTGTGTGTGTGTGTGTGTGTGTGGTGGCAAAGTGGGCCGTACATGGAGGTGAGCAGCACAAAGCCTGTAGACCTGCCTCTTTAATGAAACAAACAGATTGACCTGCAATAGAAAACTAAAAAAATCTTCAAACAAAGCAGTGAATAAGATAAAAAGTCCCTTTGATGCACACACACACACACACACACACACACACACATTTTGTTTGCAGCATGTGCAGGCAGAGTAACGGGTCCAGTTGGTCAGTGTTCAGCTGAATACTGAAGCTATTTTTGTTATTGAACACAATTCTGCTCCATCTTATGAGCCCGTACCCTCACCTGTGTTGATGAGAGGCAGATCAGGTGAGTGGGTCACTACACAGCAGAAGCTCTGTGGTCCACAGCCTCTTGACTGGAACATATGAGTCAAAATGTGTGTGTGAGAGACAGGGCTTCAGTTTGAGAGGCATCAGGGGACAAAGAAGCACAGCAGCAAGAACAGCTTGTAAAGACGATATGTTCCCTCTGGGGCCGTCTTTGCCTTTCAGCTCGTGATGGTGCAGATGGAGGTGGTTATCTGCAGTCTGAGGGGTCACCTGGAGACCTTTGAAGGACAGGTTTTGTCTGTCTGTGTGGAAAACCTGCAGGGTTTACATGCTGTGTGGAGTTATTATTAAAATAACACTGTAGTTGACGTTAGTGGGCGGTGGGGCGGGGTTCACCAGGATCGGTGAAAAGTTTCTGAGATCCAGTGGCTCCTCCCTCATTCAGGTTTCCGTCCTGACTCAGCTCGCTCGGTCCCACCAGAGAGGCAGGGACAAAAAAAGGTCCTGAATCAACCTCGACTCAGCTAAAAATCGGTAAAAAAAAAAAAAAAAAAACGGTCCTGGTGCAAAAGGGTTCTTTGTGTGGCGGGCTGAGCAGAGCTGGGGCTGAGTAGGAGCAGCTCACCTTCTGCTGCTGACAGAACTAGTTCACATATAAAAGGAGGACCATCAGCCTGGTGGCCACTTGCACCGCGGGCTGTGATCCTGCAGGAACAGCACTAAGAGGGTGGAGGTTAGACACAGAGATCCCCGCCCCTCTTAAAATATAGATGAGTGTTCTTCTCAAAGATGGCTCCATCATCCCTGCAGAGTGACTGCTGGCCTGGAGATGAGTGCAGACCACAGAGTCCTGGCCTGATGGACCATCCTTGTGCTGAAGTTCAACCCATATGCAGAACATTTTAAAATTAAATTACAGAGTTATTACTCGGCTGCACGGTGGCTCAGTTGGTAGAGTTGCTGCCTCTCAGCGAGAAGGTCGCTGGATCGAATCCCAGTCCAGGGCCTTTCTGGGTGGAGTTTGCATGTTCTCTCTGTGCATGTGTGGGTTTTCTCCAGGTACTCCAGTTTCCTCCCACAGTCCAAAATCATGCATGTTAGACTGATTGGTAACTCTAAATTGTCCCTAGGTGAGAGTGAGAGAGTGAATGGTTGTCTCTGTGTCCCTGTGATGGACTGGAGACCTGTCCAGGGTGTCCCCTCCTCTCGCACAGTAACTGCTGGATATGAGCAGCGGTGACCTCTGTGACCCGACAAAAGGAAGAATTGTGTTGATAATGGATATAGATGGATGGATGGATGGATGGACTGGGGTGGCCCTTGGGCTGGCCAAAAGATTAATCTATGATGATCAGTGCCACCATTGCCCACCCACTAGCTCCACCATTGTGTCTGGTTGTGGATAAATTTGCTCCCTGCACTTGCCAGGACCAAAACATTTGAGTTTACTTTCATTCAGTCCAGAATAACATCTCAAAAATTACAGACATTATTTCTTCAAATATCTCAGCGACAGGGGAAGTTGGCGTTCTGCTTGTTAATAATTATTTATCACAGGCATGGTTTTAACACCTGGACGTTGTGGGCTGCAAGTGTCAGATCACAGATCTTGTTCCCTTGTGGTCAAGTTGGAGACGCCCTCATCAAAACTGAGAAGGGTTCTGGATTCCTGCAACCACTTTGTAAATATTTCGAGAGGAAGTTTGTTGCAAAGATTTTTTTGAACATGTCTAAAAATGTAAAAGCCTCTGCGACTCACACGAGGAAACTGAGAACGTTTCGAGACATTTTAGAGACTCCTTTGAGAACTCTGTTTGATGTCTGGTCTCCAACAGTCGCAGCCCAGTGAGGTTCCACCGTTAGTTTCTATCACCCATGTGTGTGTTGTTGGTTATATTTAATCATTTTGATGAAGCCAAGCTTGTTGTTTTCTTGAGTTAGGGTAGGTACCCCTCTAAATCACGTAGAGTCAAGGTCTCCATAGTTTTCAATGGTACTTTTAATACAAGACATTTTTACTGACCACGTCTCTTATGGTTAAACTGGTTTAATTAGTTGTCTTGCTGGTTGGAGACAAACCAACGGGCTTATTCTCCTCTCTGCTTCTTTACTTTGCTGTGTACCTGCTTCTTTTCATTTTATAAATTTTCCTGCTTGATTTTCCATCTGTCCTTCTCTTTTCTGTCGCCTGGACACACTGCAACTTTGCTTAAACCCAGCTCCACAAAGACCACATAACTTCAGTGATCTGGAAGACCGGCTTGTTTCTGCGCTCGTCCCTTCCAAACACAGATCCCGCTCCACCTCCTCACCATCCTTTGACCCACCGCTCCACCGTTCTGCTTCCTCTGAACAATCACAGACAGGTTTGTTCAGTCTGGGCTGGTTGTATATTAGGTATTAACCACATTTGTGTTGTTTTTGATTTTAAGCTAATGAAACGTGAGTTACGTGTAGCCTAAATGGAATAGACCAGACCGGTTCAGTTGCTTTTTCAGATATGCATGCCTCTCGAAAATAAAAGTGAAGCAACATCTTGTGGGCTAATATAAGAATCTAAAGTTTATTTGTAAAGGTAAAACTATAAAACATTACTGAGATTAATGCATTATTTTATATCATGAATATGGGATTAAAAGTTGTATTTTCAGTGTATTGTAATCTGGATGATTGTTCCCTGCATGGGACTGCACATGGGAGTGGTGTAAAGTTACTGAGGTTGTGAGAGAGTTTGAAAATATTCTGACAAAATAAAAAAGTGTTTTTAAGCGTTATATAAAATATTATTGTTTATTGACTGCACCAAAATAAATAAATAAATGCTCAGCCAAAAATTAATGATTGGCAGATTTTTCCCTAAAAGACGATCTACACATTTGTTAGTTTTTTATTCTTGCTGCCTGCAGTACAAAAACTACTCTTCCTGTTTCCTCTTTTTCTGCTCCTCTTCTTCAGTTTCATTAAGATCTTCCTCACCTATAGCTGCTGCTGCCAGACCACCCAAAGCTCGCCCCCTCTCTGTGGGGGACCTGGGCTCTGTACTTACCAGACCCAGCAGCCTTCCATCTGCCCCTGAGAGAGGTATCGGGTCACAGATGACTTTTAGGATCGGAACGTCTTGGAATTTTATACTAGTTCTCTCCTAGTCATTCTTTCATGTATTTGTGTTCCCCTCCAGCATCCTGGCAGTCTGAATGGAGGCCCCCAAAATCCCAGGCTCCTCTAGCACTGCTTTCCCTCTCTCCTAAGTTTCTGCATGTTGCTGCTAATCATCCTTGGCAAACTGCAGAGCTGCAGAGGACACAGGGAGCACAGCTGAAATGTAATGCTTCTACATGCAACATAAGACCGTTAACACCCTCTGTGCATCAGCGTACATGCCCCAGATTATTATGATTTATTTTGATTTTCTGTTCAAATGCACTAACATTTGAGTTGCTCACCAAATTTTCTAAGCAAAGTAAGTAATTCAGGGATACTGGTATGGAGGTCTGATATATACAAAAGCATGTCATCTGCATATAAATAAACTTTGTGCTCTGTACCTAATCAGTTTATCCTCTTAATGATGGAATTCTGCCGCAAAGTTACAGCCCATGGTTCTGTTGCCAACGCAAAAAGAAGTGGGGAAAGCGGGCACCCCTCTCTCGCTGTAGTTTGAAATAGGAAAATGTGTTACAGTTGGTGCGGCTCGCCGCCACTGGGGAGGTATAAATCAGCCCCACCCATGATATAAATTTGGGACTAAATTTAAATATTTTAAAGTCTCAAAGAGATAACACCACTCCACCCAGCCAAATGCTTTCTCCGTATCTAATGAAAGAATAACTTTGTCACAGGTGTGCTCGGGTGGACTAGGAGTGTACAACACACCAAGCAGCCGCCTAACATTGAAGAAAGCCTGACGGTTTTTAACAAACCCCATCTGGTCAGGCGGGACAATTGTGGGGACCACCTACTCTAGTCATTTTGCCAGGACTTTTACAAGTATTTTAACATCAGTATTTAAAAGCGAGATAGGTCTATATGAACTGCAGTTTAGAAGATCTTTATCTTTCTTAGGTATCAGCGAGATTACAGCTTGACGCATGGACAGTGACAATGTCTGTGCAGTAAGTGACTCTTCAAACACAGACCTTAATAAGAGTGAGAGTAGACTTGAGAAAATTTCTTATAAAACTCATAAGGGAAGCCATCTTGTCCAGGGGATTTCCTGTTTTGCATATTGTTGATTGCGAAGTTTATCTCAGCTACAGAGAACTCCTCCAAATCTCCAGCAAGATCAGGAATCAATGAAGGAAGTTCAAGAGCTCAAAAAAAGTTATCTATATCCAGTATGTTAGCTGATGACTCAGTCGTATTAAATGGCTGGTAAAATTTATTAAAATGTATTAATTTCAGTATTGTTGTGGCATGCAACTCCCTGTTCATTATTTATTACTGTAATAGTTTAGTTGGCTGACTGTTGCCTCAGCTGATGTGCGAGCAAACGCCCAGCCCTTTCCTTGTGTTCATAGTAACCCTGTCTAGATTTAGAGATTAAATATACTCTGCCTGCTAAATTCAGTTTGAAATAATACACATTTTTCATTAGATCCTGTGAGGGGGAGTGGCTGTATTCTTTGTCTAATTGTAGTATCTCATCCATTAAATGTCTTAGCCGTACCAAGACCTTCTTTTTTTGTTTGCACAATAAGAATTTTTTTGACCCCTCATGTAGGCCTTTAATGCCTCCCAGACAGTACAGAGTGACATCCCTGAAGTTCGATTAACTTCAAAGAAAAATTTAATTTCAGATGTATGAAATTTGGTAAGGTTTTCCTCGGATAAAAGTAAGGAGTTGAATCTCTTGTATAATAAGCAATTTCATAACAAGTGGACCATGGTCCAAGATGACATTGGCTCCATATTCACATTCTTTCACCAAAGGCAGAGTTAATTTATCACAAAAAAAATAGTCAATTCGGGAATATGTCTTATGAACTTGGTATTACGAGTATGATCTTGAAGTAGGGTTACGTACATCAGCCACGCCATACGACTCAAGGAATGAACTGATTAGTTGAGCGGACTTAGAGTAGTTTTCCCCATCGAACTACGGTCAAGATATGAAAGCACAAAATTTGTATCACTGCCAATTATAAGATTATGTGATGACATATTGGTATATTCGAGAGGAGGTAATTAAAAAATGTAGAATCGTCCTAGTTGGAACATATACCAAAACTAAGATCACTGGTAGCCTGAACAACTTCCCCACCACTATAACATACCACCCAGCAGTATCAGCATGCACACTCGAGGCTGTAAACACCTGACCAGACCATTTTTTAACAACTTTTCCACTGTCTGCAGAACACACATGGGTCTCCTGTAAAAAGGCATTATCAGTGTTCAGCTGTTTTAGGTGTGACATCGTTTTCTGGACTTTTACTGGACCATTAAGGGAAGTCACATTCTAGCTTACACAATTAACTGGGCAGCCACTAGTCAACATCCTTAACTATTGTCATAATTGATCAACAGGAAATAGTTTACATACAAAAAATTACTAGCCAGTACCTGATAAAAGAAACAAACAAAAAAAAAACCCCAAAAGACTGATATGGTATCAACCCACCCCCCTCTCTCCTACTCGAGCATGGAGAGACCAAAAATCACTGTCAACTGAAAATCCACACATTGGTGCTTACCTGGAGAACACAATCCGACCATCTGGGCACCCGCCTACCCACATGTGATATAATTGTAATAAAAATAAATAAATAAATAAATAAACAACAAATAATGCAAATATTACCGTAAATATCAAACGTTTACAGCAGTCAGCTCAGAGTGTTAACACTATGGAGTCACTTTCCAATACAAAAAATAAAAATAAAAATAAGGATAATTTTTTTTAAATGTATAATAATTGTTACATTTTTATGTATAATCTTATTTACTGATGCTCAACCAGGCAGGTTTAAACCATAGAATAGTCTTTTTTTTCCCCTCTTCTCTGGTTCTTTTCCTGTACGCTGCTCTTGACTCTGACATGTCATTGGTGTCTTTATGATGTTCCTTTATTTGCTTCATCTTTCTTTTCATCTCTGTTTGTGTTCCTTGTCAGCCTCGTCCTCTTTGCCCCCTGCTCAGACTGTGGATCAAAAAGCACAAGGAGGCACTGGACCTCATGATGGCCCCCTCACAGTAGAGAACTCACTTAGTCCCCTCAGTTCTTTCTCTGGCCCTCTGTCCTCTGGGCCTTCTCCTCAGCAGCCAGACATTTCCCACACTGCCCCTCTCTGTCCTGATAGACAGGATACAGGTAGAGAAACAAAAAAAAACCTACCTGGTTTAGATGCTTTGATCAAAACGGCTTCACACAGAGTAAAAGTACAGATTGGATATACGACGAGTGCAGTGAAAGGTTGTTATGGTTGATTGGGATTTGTAAAATCATGTCCGTGCTTCACTTTTAGAATTCAG
The DNA here is from genome assembly GCA_031762355.1 of Hypsolebias martinsi. Taxonomy (NCBI): domain Eukaryota; kingdom Metazoa; phylum Chordata; class Actinopteri; order Cyprinodontiformes; family Rivulidae; genus Hypsolebias; species Hypsolebias martinsi. The sequence goes on along the minus strand of JARVGQ010000760.1, from coordinate 16,497,235 downwards.
GAGCCATCTGGACACGCTTTGTGAAGAGGACAGCATGTCTGCCAGACCTGCAAGTGAGCGAGAACACTTCACATTCATACATCCACATGCAGAGAATACAAAACTTAACATTTTACTTTGTTTAGGCTTTGACTCTAGAGTCTCTGCCAGCCAGGAGGTGATGGATGCAGATGGAAAAACAGCAGCAACTGGAGCTGATGAGACTGATGCATCAAGAGGGTAAGTGCAGCCAAAAAACACAAGTCCTCTTTTAATTATTATTTAACTGGGTCTGCCTACTTTTTATTGTCCCCCCCATCGCCAAGCGAAGAGGGAAAGTTGGAAGCATAGGTTCGTTTGTTCCTCCTTCCATTCATGCTGTGAGCATAACTTGAAAAATAAGTGAGGTATCGACTTCCTTTTTGGTGTGTGGCTGCATCTAGGTGTGAGATAGGTCACTGTTGAAAATTGGATTGACAGTCCAGGATGGCCATCCCCCCAAATATATATTTCAACTGACCACCCCTATCAATTAAGGAAACTATGCCTTCTAAATTTTATATTGCTCAAAAGTATAGTTTTCTCAAATGATTGGGGTGGACTAAGATTAATTTATGGTGGTCAAGGCCACCATTGGCCACCCCCTGGCTCCACCATTGTACCTGGTGGTGAATAAAATTGCTCTCTCCAGGATTCATCACTCTATTATTTCTCGTACAAACATAAAAAAATAAAACCTCTGTTCTTCTACACAGTGTACCTTCTACCTTCTTGAGGTTTACTTGCATTCCCTGCTCAATCCCAGCCCAGAAAAACACTCAAAACATTCAAAAACTAGAAACACTCACTAGTCAAATCCCTCAGCGATGGGGGGAGGGGGGGGGATCGATATAAACAGCCTGACAGAAAATATGTCAACAGTGGTTACGTCTGTGGAAGAGCTGTTTGGGAACAAAAAGGTTGACAAGTTTAATGTGTTGGTGCATTGATTCCTTGAATAAATTGCTTGTTTTTAAGTATCAGACTAGAGTTAAAAAACATTAAATCAATAAAGAGCTCTGTCTTTACGATGCTTCACTCCTGATATTTATTCTGATCAGCTATGAAGTTGTCTTTCTCTAGCTTACTTTTCATTTTCTATATAGCATCATCTTCACTTTTATTTCCACCTAAATGTCTTTCCTGAGAGTCTAGGCTTGTCTGATCCACCATATTTGTTGACCTCCAGCCAGCCTGACGTACGTCAGTCACACAACTCAAGCTTCCACGTGGTTTTATAATCCTACACTAGGTGCCCCTGCCCTCTCTGCTTGTTGGGAGTTGCATTCAACAGGAGCTAATTTTACTGAAACAGCCATGTTGTATTTTTGGAACGAGCACCTGCATCCTAGAGGTGGGAGATTAAATCCTGCATATAACCACAATACCGCATGAGTTTTCTTCAAAACTTGAAACAATTAATTACAGCTGCAGGTATTAGACAAATTAATACTTAAACAGCAGTTAGGTAACACCTGCAATCAAACTACTATATTTGAGTTGTGCTTTTAATTTTTTTAACAAGAGCAATGTTCTATATTTTTTACTTTGGAGGAGCAAGACTTATAACCTTTAAAAGAACCAGCTGACGGAGACGCTGGTTCCATTCTGGCTTCAACTTATGGGTTCTTCTACTGTTTAATACCAGTTTTATATCAATTCAGTTCAGTTTATTTATATAGATCCAAGTCCCAACAGAAGTCTTCTCAAGGCACTGAACAGAAACATTCATATACATTAAAAATGGGATGGAATGCCTTTATTGTCATTTTACACAAGTGCAATGAGATTGAGAGACACTCCTTTTTTCATGCATTTTCTTTCTTGCATTTCTTGCATTTAATGGAAACATGCTTAAAAACATACTTTAAAACATATAAAAATATAATGTAATATAGATATAGCACTATGAAAGTAAAAAATAAGTTATTTCACATTTATATAAATTTGAATATTGCACATTATGGATATTAGTGAAGTAATTAAGAATATGAAATGTCAGTAGTATTGCACAATAGAAGTCCAGGGGTTTGGGAGGTTAGATTATTAAATCAGTGCACATGTGAGTTCAGTGTGGTAATGGCTTTCAGGAAAAAAACTGTTCTTGAAACTGTTTGTTCTTGTTCTGATGTACGTACGCAGAAGTATACGGGGGGCTTAAGCCTATAGCAGCATAACTAAGGGATAGCTCCAAAAACCCAAGTCAACCCTAACTATAGGATTTATCAAAAAGGAAAGTCTTAAAACTGGACAATGTGTCAGCCTCATGGACAGAAACTGGAAGTTGGTTCCACCAGAGAGGAACCTGATAACTGAAAGATCTTCCTCCCATTCTGCTTTTGGAAACTCTAGAGCCGCAAGTAAACCTGCAGTCTGAGAGTGAAGCGCTCTGTTAGGAAAATATGGATCAATAAGATCTCTGTTATATGATGGAGCTAGGTTGTTGAGGGCTTTGTAGGTTAGAAGAAAAGTTCTATTCTGAATTTGACAGGGAGCTAATGGAGAGAAGTTAAAACTGGAGAAATGCAATTTTTCTCTGATGTAGATGATCCGATTAGAAATAAAACATGAAACTCTACAATATAAATGTAATCTTCCGGTCGCGGTTTAGCTTCATGTTTCACCAGCAACTTTTCATCTTGGAGAATCAGCTCCTTACTAACGGCTGCTTCTTGGAAATGCTGATCCATTTGATTCACTTCGCTTCTGATTCCATTTGTGCAACAATTAGACAAAAAAGCTCATAAGGCATGCTGCCTCATGCCTCACTTTTCTCTTTTCATGGGCTGAGGGAATACATTTTCAGCATATTCAAAACAGCAGAACTCCTTTATTGAAGAGATCGTAAGCCCTCTTGGAATCCCACCCCCACTATCCCTCCTTCCTTCTCCCTTTTTCTGACACTGCACATTTCTTAGCGGCAGAATGAGTTCTCTTCTTTATTGGCCCTCTAAATGACCTGCTGAAAAGATCTGCCACGGATGAATGAGGGGGTGTGGTGGTATGGGGGGGAGGGTGTGCCAGACAGGGGAGGGGCGGCGGCGACTAAGGTTATTGTGCTGCCCGGTATGCAGCAGCAGCAGGCTGTGCCATATCGCCCCCTCTTCGCCAGCGTGCAACAGCATCACCAGGTCCCTGCATTAGTCACGCTCCGTTCTCCGCCTCTTTTCGTCCAAGAAGAATCCCAGCCTGCAGCTCAAGAGGCCTGGAGCACCACGTTGAGTTCAATAGGCCGAGAGACAAAGAGCAAAGAGGCCACTAGTTAATGAAGCGAGCTCCTTTCTTCGCCTCGAACTGTTGCAGCCTGGGTTGTCACGTCTTTGAGTTGCTGAACGTTTGATTTGGGAAATCAAAACAGCAACGTTACGTCCGAAATCTGTCAGAAGGCTTTGAAGATGTCGGGGGGGGGGAGCGAGGCTTTTCACGGTTAACGCAACACGGATGTTGAAGTGTGTGGTTCAGTAAAAGCTGACAAGCATTTTCCACTCGTAACAAACGGCCTCCTCTGATTGCAAAGCTGCCAAAACACCACAGTCAGGCTGTTATCTGCTCCGCCTGTCGATGCTGCGGCATCAGAAATACGAGAGTAGAGCACTCGCCGAGGAGTGGAAAGCATAAATGGTTTTATTTAGATGGGAGGAGATGGTTTGTATTTATTTTTTATTTTTTTTAATGGAGAGGAAATTTAATGGGATAGTGATAAAAGGGAAGGAGGAGGATTATTTCCTTGATTATTTCAACTTTGCTGCATGGACATTTTTATTTATTTATTCATTTATTGTAAATTAGCAGGAAATTTAATGCCAATTAAGTTAAAACAACTAAAAAACGATGCTTATTTACAAATTTGACAACTTTTTATTGCTTTGTTGTATGTTTTCGTGCAGATAAGAGCTGTTTCAAAGTGCACAAGGGAAAGAAAGAAGATGGTTTGCTTGGCAGTCCATTTTAAATTCAGGTCAATTCAGTTTATTTATACAGCACCAAATCACAGCAGAAGTCATCTCAGGGCACTGTACAGAAACAGTCATATACATAAAAAGTTGTATTCTTTTTTTTTTCCTAACGATCTTCCATAGTTAAGTTTAGTAATATTTGAAAAGAAACAATATGAGTGAAGCAAAGGCTTTTTTTGTTGTTGTTTGAGAGCTAACGTCTTTTGGGTTACCATGAAGACAATCAACAACTGCCTCATACTCTATGGAAGAAAAATACACCATTAAATACATTTTATTTACCCTTTATTTATACAGGTAGTCTTAACAAGTCACGAGAACTCATTTTCAAGAGAGACCTGTTTGGGAGCAGATGATGGGAGTTAAGGGCCTTGATCAGAGTCCCAGAGTGGGGCAGATGAGGGTGGAGGCAGGTGTGGGTATGTCACCTTTTCCACCATCATTTTGATGTTGTCAGTCCAGGGAGTTGAACCTGCAACTTTCTGATCACTGGCGCATCTCAAACCTCTGCGCCACCGCCCCCAATTTCCATATGGTCACAGTCAATTTTGCACGAAATACTCCGATGTGGCACCAGTGCAAATGGAGATTCTACATAAATAATGATAGTGGGACAATAATATATTTTAAGTATCAGTAATTAAGGTGTAACATACAGCCAAAAAAGGGGAACAACTAACAAATGTCGTCAGTGTTTAACTGGTCATTGTCTTAATGTAACTGCTTCTGTAATCACATCAGTGACCTCCATTAATATCTGGTGTTTTTACTCAACTGCTGGTTGGATAAACTGTTATCGAGGCATTTTGTATTTCATGCATTCATCATGCGTCATCTGTTAATCAAAATAGAATGAGACTTTATAATCTGGCCTTCTTTCTGACTGTGATTGTAAATGATGAACTGTTCTATCACTCGTACTGTGCCCAATCACTGAGGAACAGAAAGACCTAGTTTTATTGTTTTTGAGGTTTGTTTTATATATTGATATGATATGGGGACATGTCTTTAAGCAGAATCCCTGACTCAGATCCACTCCTTTCTTGTGTGAGTAGACAGTTCTATGGCAGCTCAGACATGGAGGGGAGGGGTGTGAGATGGACTGGAGGTAGGCCTGTAAAAACTAGAGCCGGACCAATATGGAAATTTTGTCTATCGCTGAAACAGATATTGGGAGAGGAAGTATATATATAAGTTGATAACTGATATATTGGCTGATAATTTTTTAGCTTTGTCCACCCCCAAGAATCTAAGTAAACAACTACATGTACTTTTAAACCTGTTTTAACATTTGAAGTCTTGAAACAGTCTTCCTAACTGCCATTCACATTTTCTATCCTCTATTCACCATAAAGTTATCAAGTGTGTTGCAAAAATATAAATTAAACAAAGAAACGCCCTTCCCTGTTCATTGTTTAAACAGCCATTAATGTATGGTAAAGGCGTAAGTAGTACTGACTGCTTTTTCTTTGCAAAAAGTAAACATTTCTGTCAAACAATGCATTCCATTAAGAACAACAAAGATAATGTTACTAACACCAATATTTTATCTCTATGTTAGATTTATTGTTCTGGATAGTGATTTATAAGGCAATAGCCTATGCTAGGTTATCTAAAAGTTAGCTTGCTAACTTGAGAGGGACGTAGCTAATGACATGTGGGTCGGAGGACTGAATTTATTATTGTTCATTTTCTTATTTATTTTACAGATCAGTTAAAATAAACTTACCCTGCTTTGTTCAGTAAAATATGCTAAACAGTATTGCTCGCTGCTTCGGCTGTGCTGAAAGTGAAACTTAAAGTGAACGGCTATGAACTTGAAAGTAGTCTGCATGCGCCCTCTGCTGGATACATTGTACAATTACGCCTTTTGCATGTAAGGACATGGTTTGTTCCCAGTGTTTATGTCGGCGTATAATGAGACAATTATCACCGGTATCGATATGTCCCCGAATGCCTGTATCGGCCTAAAATGTCGACCCTGCCAATATATCGGTCGGGCTCAAGTAAAACATCTTTAGAAGCTCATTATGTAAAGGAATGACAACAGCTCTATTTCAAAATGTATCTGAAAAATCTATTTGGGTGCTTTTCATTCTGTGCCATCATCAAAATACAGGTGGTCCTCGACCTACGAACGGGTTCCGGACCTAAGGATCGTTCGTAGGTCGATACCGCCGTAGCTCGAAACCGAAAGTAAAAGGGGCCGTACGTCCCGTTTTTCGGCCGAAAACGCCTTATTTACAACCTAAAACACCGCCAGCATACATTTTGTACCTCTAAAATGTATTTTAAAGCAGTTAGCTTGCTAACAGACAAAAAAAAACTCACCATGTGCAGCCCGTATGCAGCCGGATGACGTCATATGGTGCGTTCAGGTGCCGTTCTTAAATCCGAAACGCCCTAGGTCGCGTGCGCCGGAACTCGAGGACAACCTGTACTGGTAAAAACTGGTGGATTTGGTGCACTCTGTGAATTAAATTTAAACAGGCTGCTCCAATAAGGTGAACAAAGTGTTAACATGTGCCACAATCAAGAGGGCAATCCACTCCAGTGTCTCAGGCTGTCCAGGCATGCTGAAGAAAGATAAGCTGCTTGCCTGGCACAGGAGTCCCGTCATCCCATCCTGCAGCAGCTCTGTATACTTAAGAGCAGCCAACTGGCTGTGTCCCACAAAACATGGTCTGACTCTCAGGGTTGACAACATACTCCTACATGCCTCACGCTGCTCTCACATTGTGCGTGTGTGTATTTGCCTCTCTGTGCAGTAGTTTCCACTCACGTCTTCTTGTTTACTTAATTTTTGTATGATGACAGGAGTGAGAGTAGCAAACCTTGTTTTGTTGAAGTCTTAACTGAAATTTGATGCTAACGTTGAGATCATATTTTGGGTCTTAGCTCCGATTTCAGACTAGTGACGTTATTTCAGAGGTCTTTTGTTAAACTGTGGCTTCAGTGTGTTGAAACGTGAGTACAGAAGAAAAAAAAAATCTTTTGGCATTGTTGTTTAAACAATAGACCCCAAGTTGATGTGAACTTTTTTTTGCTGATGTTTTTGGTTGCTGTCCATTTTTTTGAATCAACTTTTTTTGTCTCCCAAATAGAAAGGTTGCTAATGGTTTTAAAATTCCCCCCAAAATAGCACCAGTATTCAATGGTTGTTGTGTAGTTTCCAAGCCATAAATACTTTTTTCAAAAGAGGAAAAAATAAATGTTGCTCTGATATGAGTCACAGGACGGCACAATGGCTCAGTTGGTAGAGCTGTTGCCTGTCAGGCGGCAGTTCAAATCCTGGCAGGAGTTTCAGGGTGGAGTTTGCATGTTCTCTCCATGCATGTGTGGGTTTTCTCCAGGTACTCTGGTTTCCTCCCACAGATCAAAAACATGCATGTTAGACTGACTGGTAACTCTAAATTGCCCTAGGTGTGAGTGAGAGAGTGAATGGTTGTTTGTCTCGTTTGTCCCTGTGATGGACTGGAGCTTGTCCAGCGTGTCCCCGCCTCTCGCACAGTGATGGCTGGACATGGGCATCAGTGACCCCCATGACCCGAAAAGGAAGAAGCAGGTTAAAGATAATGAATGGATGGATAGACAGGTGATTTACTACAAACAATAATTTATATTTTATCCACCAACACTGTACATCTCTATGCCTAACTTTTATTTTATCTTTGCAAAAATATTTTTGGTTTATTGAAAAAAATCAAATGCCTACCATTAAAAAAAAAGACATTTTAGCCTTTGCGAGTTTTAAATGAGAGGCATACTGTAATAACACCTACTCTGAGAAGTTACACCCTAATCATGTCTTTACATTACCTGGTGTGAAGATTAACCAATTTATACCAATTGAAGGACTAATTGACACTGAGTCATTCCTTTGCTTTGTCTTGTTGCATAAATCATAACATGCTGACTTAAACTCATTAAAGTGCACTTCCTTTTGCATCTGTTTTTGCTGCTCATGTATCTTTAATGCATCAGCATATTAAGATTTATATCACAGCGTTGAACAACCCTACTTTAGATGAGCTGTAGCAACTTTAGCAAAAGGCTAATGCTGGTTAAATGGCTAATGGCTAATGGCTAATAGAGACTAGCGGCTGATGATTGTCACTGTTTGATTCCCTGCCATTTTTTTAATTATTATTTTACATCAGTTTTAACCAAACATAGATGGATATGGGTTGATGGTCTGCTCGGTCTAAAAGCCACCAGATGTAGCTTCAAACATGCGATTTCCCAACATTTAAATAAAAGCACCCTTTTCTAGGATTATCCTGCTAATGTTGTGCAAACTTGAGTATTTTCCAGATGTTTGATGAATTGTCCCAGACTGCTCAGGGATGACACTGATGTGTTTTTCCTTGCTGTTGGTACAACTTTGCTGCCTTTGGTACTCTGCCCGGAAAACGTCTGTACCCCATGACCACAAGTGTCTCGTTACCCCCAAACTCATCCTGACAAAGAACAAGTACCCCTCAAAGTAAATGCTTTCCCACTATAAAACCGACTACGAGACTGATGGTCCAGAGCATTGTTGGAGGTTTTTCAATATTTCAGTGTGTGAGAAGTTTTTTCTTTCTGTTTTCCACCATTAAATCATTGACATCTTTAGGATGTGACAGCTGTTATGTCTGAACTTCTCTCATGAACATATTTGGTATAGTTTGTACTGTGCTTTGGATTTTTAATGGAAATATCTCATCGTTTGGAACACTAAACACCAGAAACAGTCAAACTGGTTCAGATTTATTGGTTACGCTGCAGCATATTGTTACTGTGCTTGCTGGAAAAAGGTCGATCAACATTGTTCTGTTTTTTTTTTTTTTTTTTTTTCCTTAATTCCCTGCTCAAATTAGTCATGGAGATTTAAAAATTGTACCACATCTGCAAAGCTGCTCGTCACTTCACCCTTCAGGAATCAGGGCTGGCAGACACGGGAGGATGAATCTTCCCAGAAACCAGAGGAGTTTTCTGGAGGTCGAGGTGGTTTTTGTTTAGAGCGCACAGACTTGTACGAGCTTGTAGCAGCTGACGTTACGCTGAGCTCACAGTGAAGCTGCAAAACAAGTTGTCTTCTTGATTATAATGGGTTTGCTCCAAATTCATATCCATTTTTTTCCCCACATTTCTTTTAAATTATTGCTCTGCAAATAGTGGCAGGTGCAAAAGCAATGCAAACACAAAGACTCTAGTCATTTAAACTCAGAAAATTTTACTTTGTTAAAAGAATTTAGACCTTTATCTGACTAATTTTGTCCTAAAACACAAAATTTTACTGTGCTTTATTAGAGTCCAGGAGGCTTCCTGCTACTGAAGCGGTACAAAGCATTTATTTTTATGCTCACATATAACATATACACTACATAAACTATGTTTAAATGTACACACGACATTGAAATATATAAACAGACACATATGCTTGATGATAGGAGCATTATGGAAGAAAACGTTAAAAAAAGGAAAATGAACTTATAGATAATGGTTTAGTCGGTGCCAGGTGTTGATGATTTGGTGTCCTCGCCTGTGCTTACATGTTGAGGGTTGTTCCCAGAGCTCGGCACAGAACCAAGAACAAAGGCTTGCTTTGACTCGTCGTGGAGATGAATTGCAAGGTGTACGAGCCTCTTTTTTTTTTGGTCTGACAGAAGTGACAGTTTCGGTGCAGGATGAGAAAGTGGGAGGACATCTTTTCGAAAGCTTCCCTCCCTTGTCTTGTTTCTGGGCATGTCATGTTTGCTCAATGAACACCAGTGAGAGTGAATGCTGATCTGGGACAATCCTGCTCAAGTACTTTCTCACATCTCAGCGTTTGTTACAGAGTCTAAGGAGCTCAGCTGCATCGTGGAGCAGAAACTGACTCCTACTGAATGACTTTTGTCAGCTGTGCCCCAAAAACTTAGAGAACACACGAGAAATAAAGTATGTGCAGCTGAACAATAAAAATATGAAATTCTGATGGTTTCTTCTCCAATAAAAGCTGTGGTGGGAATGAAACCAGACAAAATTGTTACAGGCCATGATATGCACAAATCATGTTGAACAATACACACTCAGACTAATAAAGGTTTCAAAACACTTCAGAAGCTGCACCAAAAATTACTACCATACTTTCTGCCGTATAAGTCACACAAGTCGCATCAGTCCAAATATGTCTAATAGAGTGGGAAAAAACATAAATGCGTCTCTTAGCCGTATTAGTTATATCTATTATGTGTCACCTCTGACCACCCAGAAACGTGGGTCGATGTGCCAAAAATCGATTTGCTCCCAAATTGCGGCTGCGTGAGCGTGCACGAGAGGACTTTAACAAGAATTTAACAAGACTAACACCTAAAAACAATTATTTGTTTTCTCGAAATTATAGCAAAGTTGTGTCTCAGTTGAACTTTTCCTTAATAAATGCACTTTAATGCTCAAATCAGCTGCATTTCGCCTGGGTGGTGCAGCGAAATGCAGCTGATTGGACGTTTGTTCCAGAAGTTCTGGAGTGAGACGAAGGTGGCTTGGAATGGCAAGCCAAGTGTTTTTTTTAATAGCCAGTTTTACCTATTAATGAGACATTTGGCTTGCCATATCAGTTGAAGGCCCTCTAGCAGCTGAAAATGGTAGTGTTTAATACTTTTCATGTCAGAATGAATGAAATCATCAAACCTCAGCCAAAATTTGGGTTATAAATAATGGCGTGGGGCGGGGGATATATAAGTCGCTCCAGTGTATAAGTCTCAGGACTTGCAAATTTATGCAAAAAAGTGTGACTTATATAGTGAAAAATACAGTAATGGTGAGGAAAAATGGACATTTTAGAAAGCACAAATGGAAATAAACAGCCTTTCAGACTGTGAATGTCTTATTTAACACCCTAAAACACCCCCTTTGTTTCAAATTTGAGTTTAAAAAAAAACACAATAATATACATTTTCTCATAAATGAAACTGTTTTTATATTTTGCACTTCCGTGCTTCTTTTACCTGAACGCCCGTGCTATAATTCAGGTGTTATTGTCTGATGACGAGGGGGCAGTGTTGACTGGTAAATCATCGCTCTCGTCCCAGAGCACCAAAGCCTGTTATGTGTGTCTCAACTTGAGGAGGTCCAGGTATTGATTAAACGTCCTAACGGCTCCCCGTTCTCATGAAGGACACTGAAATCACCAACTCTGCAGGGCACCAATTTACTGCACATCATTTCAACATGGGATCTGCAGGCTGCCAACCTAACTCCATCTTAATGCAGTTATTTAAGTCATAAAGGAAGAGTCTTTGAGATTTAATTTGACATATGCAGTGCTATAAATATTCCTCCTGTTCAGATTTATCACAGGAAAGATTTGTCTCTCAGCAAAACCTGACTGGAGGTCAAACAGATTACTTCCCAGCCAGTGACATATGCTCGACAAAACATCAAATATGACATAAACTTGTTATTTCAGGAGGTTTTTTTTTTGCTAAGGGCATGTCTCAGACTGGCAGATATGCTAGCTTATTAAAAAGAAGCACTCTGTTTATAACTGTTGTCCAAAAGTTGATGATTTCCCTGTTTAATGCTCCAAACTGCACCCGTGTTAGTGACATAAACTTGCTTTTTATTATGTCTCAAGGCCTTTTTTTTTCTGACTGAGTGTAGAGCCACATGTAGTTATCAGCTTTCATGTGATTATTCACCGAGGCACATACTAAAACATTATCTTCACTAGCAAGTCAGATCGAATTAAATAAATTGGAGTGTTGATTTTAATGTGTATAAAGTTATAAATTAATCTTTTCTCATTTTGAGCGTTCACTTCACAGCAATCCATCAGCCGCTTGTCAGCTCTGAGTCTATTTATGTGAAAACATTCAGAGCAGTTCGGTTATTTTTGAGCACAATCTTCGCAGAAGAAGAAAGATGAAGGTCAGGTCTGCTTCTGTTGGAACGTTTTGATCACCAGTTCTATTATTACGCCTATAAATAAGCACATTTTGTTGTAAACCTGTTTAATATAGAACAAAGTTTGATTTCTAACAGTATAATTGTGGTAATCTGATTAATTTGTTAATTCTGAGTCTTGATTTGGATTCAAATGCATAAAAATAATGATGTCAAGATGGCAGAAGTCTTTGGACACAGAAAGCCGACAGGATCAAGGAGCTCATGGAAATGAATTTCTTTATTGTAGAAATATAAAAATAAAGTATGGTGGCAAAAATACTATAAATCACAGGGAAACACACTTTTCGTGAAGAAACTAAATGAGACCTGACCGCAGTATTGAACCATTAAAATATGATGCACTGCAAAAATAAAATAAAAAAAGATTATAAATAACAAAGAAGATATATGGTTTCTTAAAAGTTGCTTTATGTAAGTAAACTGTGAAATTCATTACAGTTTTTTCCATTACTGTTTTTTCTCCATTAAAAAAAAAAAAAAAAAAAACACTAAAGTTGCATTTTTAACCACTAATCTTCTATCAGCTCTTATGATGCCTTTAAATCATACCACACTAGTTTTGAGGAGATTTTAAGCTTTGCGTCACGTCCTGCTTTAAATTAAAATCGCCCAATTCTAAAAGCAATAACAGATCCTAAACTATTACTAGTGTTGTTGCAGTATACAACAAAAATACATTTATAATCTTACACCAACTGAAGGTTAAACATGAATATAATGTGTGCTTTGTTATAATGTTCGAATTTATTGATGCATGTGAGAGTAAAATTATGCCATTAGTTTCTGCTGCTAATTTCCTGCTTTTTTTTTTTTTTCCAAAAGCATCGCTACAAAGCTCTGAAAAAAATTCTGATGTGTGCTGTTTAAATGACTGGTATTAATTATATTTCATTCTCATTTCACCTCTCAGACAGTTTCTTGGGATCATCTCTCTTATTGTCCCAGTTTTCTGTTACATGTAAGCCAGATCTCTGTGGTCTTGTCCTGGGATCCAGTCACCTGAGCTGAGCTGATGAAGAAATCAATAACATACAGACAATGCAATAAGAAAAAGGGAAATTAATCAGAGATACTGATGCTAGATTGTGGGGACAAATGCACACCTGGGGCATAATGTATTGAGCAATAGGTTTAGAGGAAATAATGCGCTTCGATCCATTTTGCAAAGTCCCTTCACACCAAACCAGCTGTGTATAATGACATCATCGATTGTTCAATCCAGGATTTACCAGCTTAATCAGTCTTAGGAGTTAAAAGTAGTAGTGCAGCTCTTTTCAAGTAGGGTTATGTGGAAAGGTTATGAACAATCAGCATCTTACCTGCTGTGGATAGTTCTTTGACTGACCTCAATTTGAAGAAATCTTCATCTTGATTTCATATATTTGGACTTTTTATTTATAATGGGAAATGTCAACAATGTTTGTTTTTATTTGAAATGCGACCTTCCAACTGATCTTAGATAGATATATCCTAAAAAAAATAAATTAAATAAAGGAGTTCAGAGAGTCTGAACTACTCCTGATAATCACTCTAGCGGTAAATCTGTTACAGTAACTAAAAGTGTTTAGTCAGAGCTTGAAATGTGGCGTGATCAAGACTTTAAAACAAGAGTCTCAGCTTGAAACGATTGCCTCAAATAGTCTTTTTTTTTTTTTCCTGAAAGTTTATTTTGGAATCAAAAGGCTTCAAGTCATTTAGGCATTTCATCAAAAAATCCAAACAAATGATCAATATTTACACATGCTCACTGATTAAAAGTAGAGATTTTTGGCCAATATCCGATATGTTAAAACTTATTTGGTCAATAACCGATACCAATACCAATATTTTCTCCCTAAACCTATTTACAGAGACTACATAGCATTCTCTGCTGTGGAATTAAAATACTACATTATTCTGCATGGTCTTTGTCAATTTGACCTGCCACCAAATGTAGATGCCAAAAAGGGGCTGAAAATTATGCTTGGATTATATTTAATGTCAAATTTATTCCTGGCATTTACTCTCTCTAACACAATGACAACACTTGAACAGTGCAAACTGATGAACTTTCACAAATCTAAGCGCAATGGCATGCGTGATGTCATAATGTTGTGATATAT
>JARVGQ010000760.1:16415591-16427070 GCA_031762355.1 Hypsolebias martinsi | reverse complement strand
ACTGTGCTTGCTCAGGATGGGAGACTGCAACGAAGCCAAGATTCAACTTGTCTGCTGGATTCCTTAGATAGAGAACTGTACTAATTGGCTTTTTTATGTATGTGAATGTTCCTATAAAGCACCCTGAGACAACTTTGTTGTGATTTGGTGCTATATAAATAAACTGAATTGAATTGAATGAATGAAAACTTCATTGATGCAATGAAAAATTAATAACAAGGCTGTAATAAGTGCCCAGCATGAGATTATGAAAAGAGGCTTTATTATATTGTTAATTAGACTCCAGACAATGTGCATGCATACAGAAACTCCTTGCCCGTTTGTGTTTATTTGATCTTTGGGTGGGGGTGTTTGATGTAAAAGTGTATAAGTTGGAATAGAAATGAGGTCAGTGTTGATTCTCCTGCTCATCCAGTTTGTATTTTTAGCCAGGACGCCCCAGATCTCATGGCAGCCTTCCCTCCTGAACTCAGTGCGTTTCAAGCAGACGGGGTTTATTGGGTCAAGCTGAACTTTGTGCTGACTGAGAGGACCAGCTCTAACATGAGTTAGGACCCACTGACAGTCACTGTTTTTACATTTACTTCTCTTTTTCCTGCGTCTTACATTTCAGACTGAAACACTGGAGTCATTAGTTGTAAATCTGTTCGGCTCTTTCACACATTACATTTTTTCCCCCCCCAACTAAAAGCCCTCCATATACACCGTGTAATTTATTACAGAAGTTTCTGTTCGATGAGTCACCCTTGAACTCCAAGCGGCCAAAGAAAAGCTCTTTACTTTGGATGGAAGTACTCTGGCTGTGTGACGGGAGAAAAATTGATCGGCTGTGTAAACAAACCTTTATTGGCCTGGCAACAGGCCAAATAGCTTTCACATCAACAGGTTCGCCAAAGTCCACAGTAAATCAAAAATGTGTTGTTTTCTGGTGGACAGCGATGAAGGCTATGTTCTGAAATGATTCCTGTACCCTCCTGCTGCTCAGTGGTCAAAATAACTCAAGGGCAGCAGGAGGGTTAATTTATTGATTTTTATACCTTGCATTAAGTCAGCTCACAGAGTTTTATTATAACCAGGACCTGTTAAAAATGTCAGACACCCAAAGGCTATTGGGTTATGGGTTAGAATATTTGATCTAATCTGTGTTGTAAAATATTGACGCTGGTGAAAATTCTCAGTCATTCAGGACATGGTAAACTTAAATATCTTCTAAACAAAACCAACTGGACGTTATTTGTAACAGAAGACGTTTTGCTTCTCATCCAAGGAGCTTTGTGAATTCAAAGAACAGAGAGTGGGGTTCGAGTTATAAAGCTGAGCTAAGCTAGATACATATGCAGCTTGCCCTTTCACGCCTAACAATAGGAGCTCGTTAAAAATACAGCAGCAAGTCCTCAAAATATAGTAGCTGGAAATGAAAGTGTAAGTGTTGCTGCTTCCAAAATAAGAGATGCACTAACTTATAGTCTTTTTATTTATTTTTTTTACCGGTAATAACAAATTTTTCATGTGAATAACTGATAGGTAATATTTAGCTATGGATACAATAGAATCCATCACTGATTAGTTTTTAGACAAAGCACAATCATAAATCAAATGCAAATTATTTGAGTTGTGCTCAGTATTAGTTTTATCTATCTATCTATCTATCTATCTATCTATCTATCTATCTACATCTCTACTTATTTATTTACTTATTCATCTATCTACTTGTTTATTTACTTAATTTATCTATCTGCTTTATTTACTTATCTATTTATCTATCTACTTATTTATTTATTCATCTATCTACTTATTTATTTACGTTTTTAGTGATCTACTTATTTATTTACTTATTCATCTATCTACTTGTTTATTTACTTAATTTATCAATCTGCTTTGTTATTTACTTATTTATTTATCTATCTTATTTATTTACTTACTAATCTATCTACTTATTTATTTACTTATTCATCTATCTACTTATTTATTTACTTATTTATTTATCTATCTTTTTATTGATTTACTAATTTATTATTCATGTACATATTTATCTATCTACATATTTATTTACTTGTTTATCTATCTACGTATTTATTTATTTATTTATTTATTTATTTATTTACTAATTTATTATTTAGGCACATATTTATCTATCTACATATCTATTTACTTAATTTATCTATCTGCTTTGTTATTTACTTATTTATTTATTTATCTATCTACTTATTTATTTACTTATTTAATCTATCAACTTGTTCATTTACTTATTCATCTATCTACTTTTTATTTATTTATTCATCTATCTACTTATTTATTTACTTGTTTATTTATCTGTCTACTTATTTATTTGCTCATTATTTATTTACTTATTTATCTATCAACTTATTTATTTACTTATTCATCTACATACTTTTTATTTACTTATTCATCTAGCTACTTTTTTATTCACTTATTTATCTATCTACTTATTTAAATAATTATTTATCTATCTACTTATTTATTTACTTATTTATCTATCTACTCATGTATTTACTTGTTTATCTTATCTACTTACAGTATTTATTTACTTGTTTATTTATCTACGTATTTATTTACTTGTGTGCATTCCATCAGATGGACAGATCTAGATTTTCTTGTCAAAGAAGAACATTTTGGGTGGAATAAGTTTTTTGCATTTTGTTGTTTAATGAGATATTTCCCTGTTCATGACGGCTCTCTGTCAGTCCACCGGGTCACTTCCAGTCTCTTCAGTACATTCTTGAACAGCGTGAAAAAACTCTCACAGTGTTTAAAACCACCCAAGCTACAAAATTCATCTTAACAATGGCCACTCTTTGAACAGTCCAGGTTTTATTGAGGGTTTTCCCTCCTCTGGTTGAGTGTTATGTATCAGTGCTGATATCAGAAAGATAGAGTTCTGCCAAGAAGGAAATCTTAAAACAATCATCCTTTTCTTTACTTTGTCATGGTTTAATTCCACAGCAAACATGACAAACTTGACTAGTTAATCTGAGTGATTCTGATTAATTCAGCATGTATGGATAAATGTATTTTCCGTCATCAGGTACAGCTCTGGTGGTTCAGTGGGACCACGTCCACCTACAGGACAACTACAACTTGGGAAGCTTCACCTTCCAGGCCACGCTGCACAACACAGGCAGGATCATCTTCGCATACAAAGAGGTTATTTTGTCCATTCTTCTCCGGCCCGATCTTTTATTCCTTGCCTTGTCTGTGTCCTTTTCTCACCCTGCCAGTGTTTATTCCCACACTGTCACAAGTCATGCTGTTGGTTTAAAAACTCCTAAATGTTTTAGCTCACTATTTCCAGACTAAACAGAGAGAAGCTGAAGTCCATTTTTATTCACCGCATGTCTCAACATAACCTCCGCTCACTTCTGTTGCTTTTAAACTAGACTAGACATTGCATGGTGGCTTTTTGAGTTAATGCACTAATTATTAATAGCTTGCTCTAATTATTAATGGCTCGCTTCACTTGGATTGATTTTTACTGAGCAATTCACATAAATATATCATGGTGAGATTTAAAATATTTGAATGCATTACACAAGAAACAACATAGCATGCCACACCACACTGCATAGTACAATAAAATACCCTCCCACCCACACAACACAGGGTCCCAGCCGCCCAAGTATTATTTACTGTCATGAGGAGGCGAGAACCATAGCTATTATTTATGACAGTAAAAATCAGGCGGGAGGTGCCCAAGTTTTATTAAAAGAGGAGAGTCTGTCTGAAAGAGTACACCATATCTTTTCTAAATGTAGTGTATTTACAAGGTTATTGAGCCAGAACATTAGGGAAGAAGCAACTCTTTTTCCCCCAACTAATAAGAAGAAGCTTCTTTGCAATAACAATACAATAAGATATGAAACACCGCTTTGCATTAATCAACCCCACAACATTATCACAGGCGCTAAGAAAGATTGTTAACGGTTCAGGAGTCGACTGTACATGGAGGATTGGAGACATTAAGTCAAAGATATTGGGCCAATATTTTTAGAGCTTGGCACAAAAATTAAAACTATGACTTAAGGTTTTGTCAACTAAAGAGCATTTCTCACAAATGGGGATATCTCAGGCTAGATTTTATGTATTCAATGGAATATTTTGACCTGCAAGTATCTTAAATAATACTTTAATAATGTTTTAGCAACTGTATGATAATTGCTCTGAAGTTGTCTTTATTGTTCAGTTGTAGAAAGAATATGATCTTGTAGACATCTCAACAAATACAACAAATTAACCTCGGTATTTTAAGAAGCCAGAGTGACAGACTTTAATTTTCATTGCACGTATGGTACAAAAGAAAGTATGACTCACTTCACACTTTTTCTATCTCACACAGCTCTCACAGTTTGCTTCATTGCTTCTTCTAAAACTTAAAGTTTTAAGAAATGTCTTTCTTGTTCACTCTTTGATGTCACTTCATTTTTACTTCATAAAAAAAGTTCCACTTGCCTGAAATATAGATATTACATTGCATGGGGGGGAGATAAAGGTTTATTTGCACAGCTTTAAGTAAACAAACTATTAATTTAGTGGTAAATTGACCAGATACTCATCTGGTGTCAGTAACTTTTGAATTGTTTTTGGGAACTGTCCATAATTTTTCATATTTGAAATGTAGTTCATAATGGGCCATGGACCATAAAGTCATGAGCCATGATGAGTGCAGCAGTTTTACCAGAAGGTCACTGAGACACACTTTTTAAAGTTTATTTTTTCATGTAACAGTTTTAGCTTCTCTCCACTGGCTCCCTGTCAAGTCCAGAATTGAATTCAAAATCTTCCTTCTAACTTACAAAGCCCTCAACCACGTAGCTCCATCAGAGATTAGAGATCTCCATTAGAGATCTTATTGTTCCATATTTTCCTACCAGAGCACTTTGCTCTCAGACTGCAGGCTTACTCGTGGTTCATAGAGTTTCCAGAAGCAGAATGGGAGGAAGATCTTTCGGTTATCAGGCGCCTCTCTTGTGGAACCAACTTCCAGTTTCTGTCCATGAGGCTGACACATTGTCCAGTTTTAAGACTGGAATTAAGAATTTCCTTTTTGATAAATCCTATAGTTGGCGTTGGTTTGTTATGCTGCTATAGGCTTAGACTACTGGAGGACTAATTGACCTCATTTCCTTAAATGAATTGTTAAAATCGAATAGTTTTCATTTTACGTCATTTATATCTTAACATGTGATTCACAGTCTGCCATTGTGTTTCTGTTCCTGCTTCCTGTTCCTCTCAAACCCAGACTTGTGACTTAACACTATATAAATAAACTGAATTGAATTGAATTGAATTGAATTGAATTGAATTGAACTGAATGTAACAGGAGCTGATTTGAAAGATTGTCTCGATTAATTGCATTGTTGGTCCAAAATGGGCAACAAAATGTTTTATGTAAACATGCTAATTATACATCTTATTCCAAATAATTACATGTTTTTCCACCTGATGACACACACTTCTTCATCAAATATTTTCATGAGAAACCTAAACACTAGATCTGATCGAGTTTAACTCTGCATTCCTATTAAAGGTTTTATCATTAGCTTCATAAAGATTCACTTGTTCATTGTGGTGCAAACACTGAAAGACTGTCTGACTGTGACCCGTCAGTATTTAGCAACCAGATGATCACAGTGCAGGTGGTTGATATTC
This sequence comes from Hypsolebias martinsi, assembly GCA_031762355.1. NCBI lineage: Eukaryota > Metazoa > Chordata > Actinopteri > Cyprinodontiformes > Rivulidae > Hypsolebias > Hypsolebias martinsi. Next base: position 16,421,403 of record JARVGQ010000760.1, on the reverse strand, counting down.
CTTCTTGTTTTGTTCTAGATTCCTACTGGAATATCACAAATCAGTTCGATCAACCACCCGGTGAAGGTGGGCCTTTCTGACGCTTTTGTGGTGGTCCACAAGATCCAGCAAATACCCAGTGAGTCTCAGATCTACATGCAAATTAAGTTTCAAGGTTTACAACATATCAGAGTTTACCCTTGAACTGTGCTTAAGAGTCTATTATTTGTTGTTTTAAACCCAAGATCAACACCTTCTCATGTACCTCACTCAGGAATCAGGAATACCGTATTTTCCGGCATATAAGTCGCTCTGGAGTTTAAGTCGCGTCAGTCAAAAAAAGCATCACGAAGAGGGAAAAAACATATAAGTCGCTTTGGCATATGAGTCGCGTTTATTTTGCATTTATTTAATGGTCAAAACAGCTTCATTTCGCCTGGGCGGCACAGGCCATCCATCCTTCGCGGCCGAAGCTACTCGCTCTCCAGTGTTCTTCCACCTGCGCCAGCTGAGTGAAGCGAGTGAGAATGTTGCAGTTTTTAGAAATGTATTAAGATTACCACTTAAAAACGATTATTTGTTTGCTCGACATTATAGCAAAGGTTTGTCTCAGTTTAACTTTTCCTTAATAAATGCACTTTAATGGTCAAAACTTCATTTCGCCTGGGCGGCACAGCACCATCCATCCATCCACCCATCGTGGCCGAAGCTGCGAGCTCCCCTGCGTTCCTCCTCCTGTACCAGCTGAGTGAAGCGAGTACGCACTGGAGAACTCGCTGTTGCAGTTATTAGAAATTTTAAACATCAGTTAAAAATTGCATTATGAATATGGGGGAAAAGTATATAAGTTGCTTCAGCGTATGAGTCGCACGACTGACAAATCCATGCAAAAAAAACTGTGACTTATATGACAGAAAATGCGGTACCAGATGCAGTCTTTTTCATCTGCTCAGACTTGTCCTCAGGCTCTGTATGATGTAATAATAAGCTGCCAGTTTATTCTGCATTTTATTTAATTCATTTTTTGCATGTGTGAAATCTGGAAATAATAAGTATTTATGTTCTGATTTTGTCTGTTTTGTTAAAGGGGAAAGAAATCACAAAAAGGCTGTTGGAGTTGAAGATTCTGGCTTGTTTTTGACTTAGCTAAAGGTCTTTATTACGTCCAAACAATTCTCATAGCTGCATATAGATGTGAATATAAAATATGTTTGCCTCTTGTTCATAATAAAGTCAGCTGGCTTTGATGCCTCTGACACAACCTGATAAAACCAGTGCGGCTGCTCAGTTGCGGAGTGATGAAATCTTGAATAGAGACAAACTGAGATGAAGGTGTTGCTCTCTGGATGAAATTCAAACTGTTGGTTTGATTCTGTCTCTCAAGAAAAAAGCACGCTGAATAAGTTGGATGAAAAACAGAAACCGGCAAACACCAATATTTTTATATTGCTACAAGCTCCATATTATCAACAAACTGTTGTACCAGTTCATTTTTCATTCAACCTTTATTTATACAGGCTAGCCTCGTTGAGCCACGAAAGAGATGTAGTTTTTATTTTATGTAGAAACATGGTTATCGGGTTGTAGCATCATGAAAAGGAATATTTAGTGAAACTCAAAACCTGTCTACTTATCAAACTTGCATTTGCAAAACAAAAATTGTAAAATTTGCTTATAATATTTGAAGTGTGCAATATTTTTGAGCTGTTTGTTTGTGCTATGATATTTTTTGCTCCCTACTTGAAGAAAAGAAGACAATTGCAAATTCTTGTAAAGTGTCTTTTAAACTTTTACAGCAATGATCTGAAAAATACAAGAAAGGACTCCCTGTGCAATAAGAGCATACTATTAGAAATATTTGATTCTGATATTATTGTAGAACATTGTGATCATATTATCAGATGCATTAAACCCACATGATCTGTCATTACAATATTCACATCAGGCTTTGAGCTTTAGGATTGGGAGGTCCAGCCAGTTGCCAAATTTGTATTATTTGTGTGCAGCTTGTGACTGAGATTATTTTGAATCTTTTGTAATGTTGCAATATTTATACATTTTTGATATTCAGTGCAGTATTGGTCCTTAAAATCAAAGTCTTCACATATAGAATGAAAAAGTAAGATGCATCGCTAGTCATTATTTTGTATCCATGTGCCTCCTCAAGTCCTTCTTGTTGCAGTCGATGGACTTTAAAAGCTGCCGCTGAGAGGATGCTGATAAGCCTTATCATGTCTAACTCAACCAATATTAGATAAACGGTTCTGACTGATTCTGACAGAGCCAGTGAATCATGAGCTCTTGAAATTTGTCTTACTGCCTGTGCAAATCTGACTTGATAACAAACACACACACACAAAAAAAAATCTAAAAGAAAAGTTAAATTCCCACGTTAAATCTGTTTTGGTGTGATCTGGGTCTTATTTTAATCTTATCATCCCGATGAAGGGAAATATTTTGACAGAGTTTTGACATCCTTGTCATTCCAGATTATCATTTCTTTTGGTACTTCTAAGTATATTAAGTCATAATCCTGACAGGGAAAGAACAGTCTGGGAAACCATGACTCTTGGAGAATTCAAATAGGTGTAACTGCTGTAATTTACTGCGTAACCATGGCAACCCAACTTTTATTTTTTTGACTCGCTGTAGTTGAAACAAGCTCAAATAAATTATTTTACACCACCTCTGGTCAGATCAGGCCACAGTAGCCAAGAAACGCAAAGCTGTGAGATTTGTAATAGTTCTGTGGTCAGCTTTTATAATTTGCAATTCATCTACTAGAATATGAGGGGATCCATCTTTAATATACTTCTCTAAGGCTTAATTACACTTTGACACTCGCAGTGCGTTCATTTTTTAGTAAGCCAAAGTCTGCTCCACCCTTCTCATGTTTCCTTGCCAAGATTAGATTCAAGTCCAGATGCCAAGATGGTAATTATTAATTAAAGCTCAGTAAAACTATTTTAATTAATCCATCTAGGAGCGCAAAAAAAAAAATGAAGAAAAAAAACGTACAGAAGTTTTAACACACACAAGTAAACAAATGTGTGCACTTTGTGACAGTGCAAACATTTAGAGGACTTCATAAATGGCTGATGTTGCCCTTCCTTATGTGTTTTAATTGTTTTGCCATTTAGCATGGTTGAATTTTCAATTAAAATATAATGGTAGTAGTAGTATGTAGCTTAATTTTACTTACCGTATTTTCCAGCCTCTAAGTCGCAGTTTTTTGCAGAATGCGACTTATACACTAAAGCAACTTACTTTATTTTATTTATTTTTTTCCATATTTACAAGCCAATTTTTGGCTGAGATATGACCGTTTTCATTCATTCTAACATTGAAAATTATTTTTTTAATATATATACTGTACTTTATTAGACAAATTTGTACTGATGCAACTTATAGGACGATGCAACGTGTACGGAGGAAAATACAGTAAATTTGAGGTTAAAAATACTTTCATTAAATGGTTGGATTGATGGATAGGCAAAATGTAAACAACGTCTCCAAAGACGCCATATACTGTAGAGTATCACCTTACGAGGAATTGTGTAAAATGCAAATAAAAGCATAAAGCAATTTTTCAAAAATATCATAAACCTTTATTTATTTATTTATTTTTACAAAGGAACATAGTAAGCACATCAAATGTTTAAACAGAACTCGTGTTCTTTGGAGAAAAAAGGTCATTTCAAATTTAACGCCAACAACATATCTCAAAATAGGGAGAAGGGTCCATGTTTGTTGCTGTGACGCATCTGCTACTTTTAAATGTTGAGGAACTGAGGAAGGATTTTCTGTGGATTTTGGAGTAGAATGTTGTCCCATTGTGATGCGCTAAACATTGTCATATGGTAAGAAGTCTGGCTGCAGGCAGGCCAGTTCAGCACCCCGAGTTTTCTTCTACAAAGCCTCGCTCTTGTATTCTGAATGGTTCTCATGATGGCTTCCTTTTTGCATGATAGAGCTTTAACCAGCATTTGTGTATGGCACAGTAAATTTTGTTTACAATGATTTGTGGAAGCCCATCTGGTGATATTCAGAACAGAATCAGAACTATTTTTAATGCAGTGGCCCCTGAAGGCCCAGAGATCATGGACATCTCGTATTGAAATTCAGCCTGGTCCTTTCAGCTCAGAGATTTCTCCAGATTTATTAAATCTTTTGTTGATATTAACTATAGATAGTGGTATACTCAAAGTCTTCTTAATTGGAGAACATTATTCTGAAAGTGTTCAGCTAGAAACAGTTTTCCACAAACTGGTGAACTTCTGCCCATCTTTTATGAGGGCCAAGCTGGTGTAGAGGAAGGGCAGCCGGCTTGGGACCTGAGAGTCCCAGGCTCAATCCCTGGTCACCGCATACCTTGTGGTGTCTCTGGGCAGCACACCTCATCCCCAAAATACCCCCTGGGTAGCTCCCAATAGCTGCCCACTGCACCACCCAGTGGTGGATGGGTTAAATGCAGAGACTACCATAATATTGCCATTGTATGGAAACATACAGTGATGACATTGTGACATTATTATTATAATATATTTACTTCTAAGAGATTCAATGCTCTTTTTCTATCCAGCCATCTTACCGAGTTGTTGCCATTCAACCAAATTAGTTACAAAATGTTCTTGCTGCTGCTTACTGCTAACTTTTACAACCATTTTTTTTTACCCCATCCCACTTTTTTGAGATGGCTTCTTAAAATAATTCAAAATTGCCTTCCCCACCCCTCCCCCACTAAAAATGTTACAGTCTCTTACTTTGAACATTTAATATGTTTACTATGTTTCACTGGGATTAAAATATAGGTCAATGAGATTTGCAAGTCAGTGCATTCCTTTTTTTTTATTGACACAATGTCCCAAATGCTTTGGAATTGTGGTTGTGACATGTATGTAACTGATGCCATACGTTCAGTGACACAGAACGCTCATCGTGTGGCTAAGATCAGTAAATAATTGATCTATTTGGTGTCTTAATGTATTTGTAGTCAACCTACACATCAACTTCCTTCAGACGGGAATGTAACCTTCCTTTGGCCCCTCTGTGTCGTTAGGCACCTGATAATCCCTTTGCTCAAAGCAAAAGGAAGTAGAACACCAGGGGAGCAAAGGAGGGAAAGGAAGGGTGGTCTTATTTTCTCTGTTTGGGGGCTGCCTCACACCAGCTGCTTTGATCAGCTGTCCTGTGTGTAATCAAACCAAGCAGGTCCGCAGGGAAGCAACATCCCATCACATGCAGAGAACAACTCTGCAGCCAGCCCAGTTAACAATTCCCAGGGGAAAAAAATCAACCAAGCAAGCAAAAAGAACTTTATAAAGACAATTGGTTCAAACTGTTCTAGTGGAAAGGTATGAAAGAGCTTTGTGCAGCCTTGACATCCACTAACATTTAAGTGACTTAACCCAAGGGGACTGAGGATTGGAGGGATTTCGTTGACTTAGAAGTGGATTTGCTGATACATAATAGTGAAAGAGGAGAAATGTAGTAGAAATGTTAAGTTTTGTAAAGCAAAGCATTGTCGTTCATTTTCTTATTTCAATTACACTAGCTGACCTGTCCTTGTTGCGTTTTAAATTCAGCTTCTGGTTTCTGCAATGACACAATTACAACAAAGGGGACAGTTAATTAAGATTAAAAATAAAAACAAAAGGTTTTCTTATGATCTTTGGGTTTTGTCGTTATATCTCCTAACCTGAGCCTAACGGTTAGTAATGGTGTTCCCCAAGGCTCAGTTTTAGGGCCCACTCATCTGTAGTGAGATACCTCCATGTCCAATCCTCTCCCAGATGACCTTCTGGTGGACAGAACTGGTAATCCCATTAATTTG
>JARVGQ010000760.1:16368047-16383139 GCA_031762355.1 Hypsolebias martinsi | reverse complement strand
TAACAAAAAAGAAAAACAGAATATCATTGATCATCTTTAAAAATCGTTTATTTTGCCCAAAACTAAATAATATTAATGTTACAGTAACAAGAAAGAAAACAAAATAAAACTGTTTTGGATATTAACAGTTATGAATATTTGACATTTTTAGAGTTCATAAATGTCATTAATGATCAGTATGGACACCCACCCTTTCTCTAAAATGCACAGTATTCCTTGTGTGTAACGTAATATAACCAATGTAAAAATCAGCTTATGGCAAACACAACCGCTGTTTTAAGGCAACACACACTAGAAATTTTGATTTAACTCTAAAACTACTTGAGTGCTTTACAAGTGCACACACCTCAGAATAAGGAACAATTGCAGAGAAATATTCACAGTTTGGTCACAACAAAAGGGAATTGTTAAAAAACCAATGAGCCCGACAGAGACGGACAGTGACATTTCAGTAGTGCAGTATTAGTTTCAGCCAAAATCAAGGAGTGCTGAGATATGAACACAAATATCTAACAGCTTGTGCTTCTTTGGTTTACAGTTTGAAAAAATAAAAATGACCCAATCTTACCTACAAACGCCTGAATTCATAGAGTAAATCTTTACTCTTTAAAAGCCCCCACTCAGGAACCCACACAGTAACATCTGATTTTTACTATAAATAAGCTAAAAAAATAATAATTCAGCTGCTTTTTACATTCAGTAACTTTTTACACTGTGCTGTTAAATGAAGTACTGTATTTTTCAGACTATAAGTCGCACCTAAAATCCTTGAATTTTCTCAAAAATTGACAGCGAGACTTATAATCCGGCGCGCCTTATAGTCCAAAAAATACAGTAGCCCTACCATTCTTAGAGGGTCTTTACGCTGAGAGGGCCTCGGTAATCTGGAACCAAACACACCGAGTTACACGGTTATAACAAGAATCCAGTTTACATAAGAAAAATCTTAAATCTAACAGAGTTTCATAAACTACTGTGACATGACGTGTTGTATGGTTTGTTTCTGATTCTTGTCCTTCTGAAGACACAACGAGCACATTTCAAGGTGACAAAAATCAGAAAGGATGCATATCGCTACAGTCATCTAGAATCATCTGTACTACAAAGTAAAAATAAAATGAAACCAGGCCCAAAAGGTTTCTGTTAGAAAGGTCTCATGATCTAACTTCTCTAAAATGGAAAAGTTGCCACTTTTGCTCAAGGCTAACAGCTAATTTTCCTCAGCATTAGTCAGAGGAAAAATAAGCAAATGATATTCTATTACTTGGTTTGTTTTATATACGGTCCTGATTAGAGGAAAGTAGATGGTAATGTGCCATCTGTGATTTGCCTAGCTTGATAACCTGAATGGGTTTAAAGATCACAAAGATGCACATTCAAAGGCAAAGCACAGTTTGTGTGCATTGTGGGAGTTGGTGACTGTAATCGACCCAAAGACAAGACTGTTCAATTCATGTGGATGTTCCCCTCTCACTCACAGTTGTCTGACCACTGGATGAATACAGATAAAACAGTAAAAGTATTTCACCAGGAAAAACGTCAAAAGTTGGGAAAAAAGCAACTTAAAATTAAGAGGAAGTGCAGAGCTGATAACTCTCTGGGTGTTCACGTGTTTTACATACGTACTATAAGGAGTGTTAAGATGAAAATAATGATTATTATAATGTGATGTGTACTGTCTTTTTTTTTTTTTTTTTTTTTCAGAAATGCCTCCCAGACCTTTACTGTGTAAATAGCCAGTTTGAAGTCATCACTCACAGCAGGTTTGCTCCAGGACCTTTCATAGACCCAGTCCAGAGTTCTGTTTGGGTCGCGCCCCCAGATCATGCACCTCCTTCGCTGCATTCTGGTTCACATCCACAGATTTCTTCTCCTCTTTTGGACTATATTGACCCTCCTCGGCCACCAACTTCTCCACCTTTTCCATGAGGTGTCCCACCTGGGGGTTCTCCCCAAATGCGCAGTTGTTAATAACAAAGTATCTTTTCTTACATTTCTCCAGCACCCACTGTAGTTCTTTTCCCTCCCTGCGAATGTACCTCTCGATAGAAATGGTCCTCAACACCTCCGCCCAGGTGAACACCACAATCGTATGCCTCCAAACCTCTTCACCAAAGAGACTGACATGCTCCTCGATGCGTGCACGGTCCACCTCAGTGAACATGCCCACAGGGATGATCAGCAAGAAGGCATGAGGACCTGGAGGGCACAGAGAGGGGCCTCGGACAAGCTCCTCTTTATATGAGGGTGGCGTGTCCTGAGCGGAGAACCAGCCTGGAGTGTCCACCACGAGCACCTGCCGCCCATCAACCTCCGTCTCCCTCTTAACACAAAACTCAGCCGCTCGCTCCAAGCGAAACTCCTCCTTGCCAATGATCGTGTTGGCTGTCAAGCTTTTCCCAGGCCACCTCCACCCCAGCACGACCAGACGAATTTCAGGCAGGCGGCTGGCTGCCTGGGGAGCGGCTGGCGTCTGTTTGACCTCCCCCTCTGGTCCAGCAGCATCTCCAGCTACAGTCAGTCAGTTCAGAAATGACAGTGTTAGCATGCAACATCTTTAAATCAAAAGAAATTGGTAATATTGATGTCAATTTTATATATTGAATTAACTTCAGCAAGATTATTTCTGTCATTAAATGACTTACTGTATTTAGCTACTAAGAGACAAATGCTATACAGTAATTATATGCATGATACGGGCTGCAAAATGACTATTCTTAAACATGAGAGGATTTTGTTCAACACAAACTGTTAATTAAACTGACTTTAAAGTATGGAGGTTTTTATTACTGTGAGTTTAAATAAACAAAAATGTCAAAGAAACATTAATGTTAGCCTGACTCTGCTTTTTTTTAAATCTTATTTAAACCTCAGTGGATAAAGCAAACAAGTTATCAGGCTATAACCAAGTTGAAATTGGTTAAAATGTTCAGGAAATACATCCAAGTAAAAAGAAGCAATATCCAGATAATACAGGAACAGTATTCATATATTGTATGACCTTAAACTCATCACTTATTTAATAAACATTCTGGCTTGTAATGCTAATGCTATGTGTAATCTTCATTTCTTTCTTATGTTATTGAATTAAACTTAATAGTTTTAAGGACTGTGACCATCTTTATTAAACTCAAACCCATCATTTGCAATATGTATTGTAATTTGAAATTATTATCATAGACATGAAACAAAAATTTTTTAACTAAAACTTTATTTTGTTTAATTCACCGTACTGTACTATATTATTATTGTTTAGCATATATCTTAGATCATTATACATCATTTCTTTTTTTTTTTTATACCTTATACTTTTGCTATTTTGGGTGTAACTGGGACCTTGTGTACACAATTTTGTTCCACCTCATGTACCACATGTGATGTGAATGACAATAAAGAACCTTGAATCTATTTCTCCAACCAGGAAACTCCCATGAGTTGGACTTCTTGGGTTTTTTTTTTTTTTTGTTTGTTTGTTTGTTTCCTGTCTCAGGGCTCATATAGCATCCTATTTCCTTATAACCTTCAGTTCAAAATGTTCATTAATTATTGAAAGGAGCCAGATATTTTTAATGTATGATCACGTGTTTCAGCTCTTTTGTTAACCTGTTTCTTTTTAGTTTGTAAACAAAGGACGTAATAATTTAAACTTATCTTTTATCAAACGTTTATAACTATTTTATTAATTTAATACGTTTAAGATTATAAATGCAGTTCAGTTTATCCAATTCTATAAATACAGTATACAGTATATATAAAGAGGGATAGCTAGATAACATTTGACACATTTTTGTCATTGTAGATAATTATTTTAGGCCAGTGATGTAAATAATTGAAGCAGATAAGTCAATTATTCAGAACTCCTAGCAAAGTCACAGTGTTTCGTTACCAGAAATGGTCCAAACTCAAACAAGGCCAGTTGTTTTGGGTGTTTTCTATGAATAAAGTACCTACGTGCGAAACGTGTCAAATTCCGGTTTGCTCGTTTAGTCTGAAACCGTTTGCTAACTTCAAGCTAATAGAGACGACATGAAATTAGTTTGAAAGTTAATAAAGTAGCCAGATAAACGTCTCACCTGGTGTCTGAGGTGTTTGACTCGCTTCCATGCTAAGTTTTTTTATTCCGGAAGAAAAAATTTAGGTAGTAATTCTCTTCAGCCTCGTTCTTCCAAGAACTTCCTCCTCCTGACAAGTTACCGGAAGACAGTAATGAGGAGGATACTTCCGGTCATGATTTTCAGCGTAAAAGCGCGCAATAAAAACCGGAAGTCCGAAAAAAAATTAACTATTATTTTACAAACCAGATGTTATAAGCAAGTTTTTATTTGAGGAACAAAATAGGAAAATAATTGCAACTTAAGGTAGTCGCAAATAAAGTTCCACAAATGTAATCAACTTATTATATATTACTTTACAGAAATGATTGTTTTCTACATGAACCCTGTATCCAGTTTGCTGCTGTTCAGTAAGAGATGTTCTTCCTATTCTTCACAACATACAGTTTTACCAACCAAAAGACTGCAGCTGAACAGAATACGATAAAATAGAAAAATACCTTACTGATTGATCCCTTAATGGAATTTAGTGATGGGTGGGGGCATTCACTGTAAGGGCATGTGGCTGAGGATTTCTTTAGACACAGTGCAATTTAGCCAACTCCTAAAGACACGTGAGCGTTCACATAGAGGTAAAAAATATAAGTAGTCAACCATACAACAGAATCATCACAAGTTCAACACCTCTAAATATAAGGGCTACCAACCAAATAGCTTTTTACATGTTGGGGATAAAGTTAGAGGCATACATATGAGGGCTGAATAAAAAAAAAAAACATCAACATCCCACAGATCTCTATTAAATCCATCCATTATCATTACCCACCTCTTCCTTTTCGAGTTGAGGAGGTCACTCGTGCCCACATCCAGCATCCTTCATTTTGGCCTGTGGGAGGAAACCCATGCATACAGAGAACATGCAAACTCCATCCAAAAAGTTGCCAGGCTGGGTTTAATCTCTAAAACAAATCTGTATTTGCTGATGAAAAAACATCCCTACAGCATGATGCTGTCACCACCATGCTTCACTGTACAGACATGTTCTCAGAGAGGTGTTAGGTTTGTGCCAGACATGATGACAAAAGTTCAGCTTTAATCACCTTTGGTCACAGCTCCTTCTTCCACATGTATGGGGAAGAAATGTGGGCAGCTTCAAACAATCACAAAAACAATGTAATAGACAATGAGAATAGTTTTTATCACATTCCACTTTCAAAGCGTATCCCTTTGACTTTTGGACGAAAAGCACTCATGCCCAGCAGTCTCCCAGTTTGTGTAATGAAAAGTGCACATTCATTCAGTAATTTCAGCTTTTACACAAAGCACAAAGTTTATAGCTGAATGAAATACACGTATAAACATGTAGAATGACTTAAAAAAAAAAAAAAAAAGCCAGAACACTGAGTTTCTTGTAGGGCTGCTCAGGAATTTAAAAATAGATGATCACTAATCTTTCGATTAATATTAAAATCTCTGTTAAACACAAGTACTCACTCAGTTTCAGAGAGGCAGCGCCTCTCATGAGCCTCAGGCTCCCCGTCTACCCATGCCCATGTTGTTTGTGTTGCTGAAATTAAATTTCATTGTGCAATGACAATAAAGCTGATTCTGAAAATATTTCATTTATTACACTTGGAACAGTGGAGTTCTGCTTTATTTGTTAAAGGTGGAAGTCACTTCCTTGTTACACACTCATGACAATTGCAGTTTAAATGTAATGCCCTCTGGACTGATTAATTAGGATCACTGTAAAAATCAAAGAAATAAGGGCCCGGGTACAGAAAAATCCTAATTTTAGTCTCTTTATTCCTTCACGTTTAATTAAAATGATTTAATCAAAAAGCAACACAAACCAAAATAAAGCGCTTCATGTTGTATGAATGTAAAAAGTAGACAAAAAATAATAAACTCAAAGGGATTGTTATTGACACAGTCTCTGTGCAGCATCTTTGTAATGAACTTATGTTGCCCACGATGCCAGCATGTGCATGTCATCGTCCTCTTCACCCTTTCTTCTGGTTGCTGTTATAAAAAAAAATAGAGTTTTAAATGTTCTGGTTTCTTCTGTTATTGAGAGCACATATAATTATAGCCTTGTTTAATTGGGTACCTGAAAATTCATAAAACTAACAAAGGCTGTGTGTGAAATTATTTGATGGGATTTCTTCAGGTCATGAATTCTGCATTCTGTTACTGATAATCCTGTGAACATGGAGCAAAAATGACTGGTTCCTGTGCTAACGCCAGTTTTTTGCTCCATACTGCTGTAAAACAAGTCATGCATGTGCAACTTTGTTTGCTAAACTCTTCCTGATTGGACTTTTTCAGCATCAGTCAGTTGCTAGCGTGACTGTTCTGATCTCATATTGACCAGAGACCTTCATGATTTAGAGCAATATTAAAATAATGTATAGTCTTGATGATAAAATTCACTTTTATGATCCAAATAATTAAGTATGGACTTGTGAAATTGAGAAAAGAGGCCTTGATATTTCAAGCTAACATACCTGACTCGTCATCACAACAAGCTTCATTATCACCAGACACAAATATTTAATTTTAAATAATGCTAACCTCTCTCAGCTTTTCTACAAAAAATATTTGCATGATAGTGATCATCTCACTTGTTCTTTGTAAATATAATAATTGTATTTGTTCAGGAAAGTAGGTTTTGTGATAACTCTGAGTAAACCTTGAGATTACAATAAAGGCTGAGGTTGTTTTTTTTTTAGAAAGTTAAATGAAACTTGTCTGTCACCATGGTAACAGACACTGAACCAACCTTGTTTGCTGGCAGGTTTTCTATAAAAATATTCAGTTTCTACGGTTTCATCCTACCTGAAGCAAGTGGCCAACATGAGCTGCCCAGTATGAAACAACCTGACAGTGAGACAGAATCATTGTCACGGTGACGAGAGAGTATTTCAGATCTGCTCTCGTTCCCAGATTTGTTTTTATTTGATTGTTTTTGTAAAAAAATATTGCTTTTCATTAGCTTACCTAATTTATCTCAGCAACATCCTGCTGCAATACATGTTCATTATTACACAGTGTGGATGTGTGCTCACATCAGAGCTAATTTTGTGCACTGCGATGAGAGAATTTGCATAAAAATTAAAACAATAAATGCACCTTCACAGTCAAAATCACCACAAAACACAAACAAATTCACATCCAGTTGGTCTTCTTTATTTATTTCCTGCAAAATGCTACAGATGCAACAGCTAGGATATGCTGAAAATGTTTCAACTATTATATCTTTCATCTGAGAAAAGCCACCACTGGAGTTCCAGTAATAGAACAGAGCTCCAGGTTTCTGTTTTTTTTTTTTTGTTTTGTTTTTTTTTTTTTGATTGATTGGTTTGGCTTTATTTGTTACTGTTTTTTAAGGGCTGCAGTTTTCTCTCACGCAGTCTCTCTTTGGCTGCTGCTGTTGCCATGTTAATATGTTAACCACCGGTAAACGTTTTACTGCATTCCTCATAGTGCTTACGCTTACATTTGAAGCCACTGAGGCTTCACATCACTTTTACTAAAACTCAAATTTTTGTTCCATGCAAGCATGCATATTGATAATCATTATGATTCAATCATTGTCCATACAAAAGCATCAACTGTATCCAGCATCAGTAATGGTTTAAACCTGCTCCTCCTGCCTCCATCACCTGTCACTAACAGTTACCAACTTATATAGAAAGATGAAAACATATTAATTTATAATAAATGATGCCTGCATTCTTAATTAACTTATAAAAGACTTCCTGCTCTTAACTCCAAGATACTTAAAGTTGGTTTAATCTGTTGTAATCAGCTGTTCATGCATGAACATCTGGAGGCAAAATCATGTTTGTTGTGCAGCTTTCATAGCAGCTCATTTCAAACCTGGAGCAGATAACTTGTGCAGAAATGACTGAGGGTAAAGTTGCATGACAGGGCTTTGTTTTGAACTCACTTGCACGCTGACTGGGTCGGACTGAAGGCAGTTTGGCGCTGGGAACGCTGGGCAGCCCGCCCATACTCTTCACGTTGTCCTCCAGCTCCTGCTGCTCCAGCTCCTCCAGCTCCGCAAGCAGCTCGTCCTGAAAAATAAGAAAGAAACACAGAAGGTGCATAAGAAGTGACAGGAATATTTTTTTTAAATGTGGGTCAAGAGAAAAAAAAAATTAACATAAACCTCATCGAATTGTTCGCCAAAAGGCCCGGAGATGGCTTCGCTTATCTCCCGAGCCACGTCTTGTTGCTCCGTGATATCCTGCATCAGATCATCTATTTTGTCAACATCCCTAAAATTGAGAAATAAAAATGGGAACAAATGAAACATGCAAATTTTAATTGTAACAAATGTTAAAATATATGTATATATGTAAATAATGCATGCCTTCTCAACAAAATAACAAGGTCTCCATCAGGTAACTTGTGCCGATTAATTTCTGTTTCACACTGTTGTTTTATTAATAAGAACATGTCAGGTTTTACGTTTAATACCAGGCTCCTACATGTTCTCGTGGACCTTCTTCATGGCCTTGGCAGCAAAGCCCATGTTCTTCAGGACCTCCGTGTTGGTGTGCGAGTTCTCCAGCGCTTCTCTCTGAAACTCGATGGTGGAGAGCGTGCCGTCGATCTGCGTCAGCTGCTGCTCCAAGCGCTTCTTCCTCTTCAGGGCCTGCAGGGCGGCTGCAAGTGAAGATGATGGAGGAATCAAGTCATCTTAAGGATCCCTTTCTGTTTATGAAGAGTTGGGCGTGAACAGAGAACAGATACACAGTTCCTCCCTTTACATGACAAGGTTTATTTTTAGTCTGAGATGATTCACTAAGGAACGAGTTTAAGAAAGCACCTCGCACTGGGTAGAGGTGCAGGATTTCTGCACAGGGAGGGATAAACTGAAATATTTCTCCTTTTTATGACTTTTTTTTCATCTTTTACACGTTCAAACATGGTGAACAAACTCCAGGAAACCATTTAGGTGGTGTACAGTTCACAGCAGTTACAGGAGTCTAATGTTTCAGTCTATGTACCTCCACCTGCTGGGTTCACAACAAGCAACTAAACCATGGCTGCCTTCAAGTTTAAAGCTGTTCCTTTTGTTCAACTAAAGAATATTTGAAAAATTCAAGCTTAACAACTGAGTGAATCTTCATTTTGTTTAAAAAGTGCCCTTTTGTTTAATTCACAAGCCAAAACAGAAAAAGATTACTCAAGTAAAAAAAAAAAAAAGCTTTGAAGTGCAGGAACTATACAAAATATAATATTCAAATTATAATTTCAACTTCAATTTAAAGAAAAATTGTTATTGTAAAACTGAAATAAGCAGTTTAATGACCTAAAGTCTAATACAAAAATATAAGCTAATCTTTTTTTTACTCTGAACTACAGAAGTTAATAAACTTGAAGGCGTGAATGTCGAGTTCAAGTGTTTCAAGATGCGTTACTTTTGAATCAGCCGGGCGATGACCCGGGTAGAAGGGACGACAAGGGGGGAGGAGCCTCTTGGAAGGCAAAGACTTTAGAGTGAGTTGTCGCCTTAAATCTGGTTATCTATATTTATAATTAACCTATATTTATTATGTAATTTGACAGCTGACAACTTAAACATACAAAAAAAAAACAGATATTCCAATTGATCAAATAGCCAGTAATTTATTATAACTGCAGATTCAATAAACAACATACAGTAGTTTTGTTTACAACAGCCACTGGGTTTAAAGACTATGATATTCTTTACTCATTATAATTAATTTAACATGTCTGTGGCTGGGTCTCAAGGGGGTATTTGGCTGATACACAGTAGGCCTGTCGCGATCAACAATAATTCAATTAATCGCATGATGAATGAAAATTATCGACCTTGTTTTCATTTATCAGCTTTATCATTTCTTCGTGTCGCTCTCTTTCTACTGTAGACACTGGATGACAAAAGGCTCAACTCTGGTGCTCTTCACTGACCCCTACCTTTCACTTTTCTCTTTAAAATCTGTTTAAAAAAGAAAAAAAGTACTGTACTACACTCAAAACAAATTAACCAACATTTCTTCTTAAACTTCACAATTATGACTAACTACTGTCGAATTTTAAACATTATTATTGTTTATCGCAATAATTTCTAAGACAATTGATCGCCCAGCAAAATAAGTTATCGTGATAGGCCTAATACACAGCTTAAATTTGAAGTGCAGTCTCCGCCTATCCGGCTAAAGCCGTTATGTCAGCTGGGCAGTAAATGGTGCGCATCCAGGAATCCTGCTTTGTTTACATGGCAGGTGATTCTCAGCAGCAGATAAAGTCAAGTTAAAGCAACTGAGGGGGGGTTAACATATTCAAAGTGTTTTTTTTTTTTTTTGTTTTGTTTTTTTTTTTTTTACATGTAGATGAAAAGGCCACTTTTAAGCTGCACTGATTACACATTTTTGATTGAAGATGTGGAGAACAGTGCCAGCACCTGTGCGGGTGAGAAGATAAACTTACCTCTCTTGTTTTTCGTGCCATGTTTTTTAGCTGTGGCTATTTCTTGTTGTATTCTGTTCTCCAGGTATTCCTGCTTCTTGGTCAACATCTCCTCCGTTTCACGGAGCTTGTGGATGGCCTCCTGGGGAGACGGACCTCCCTTCGACCGGTGTTTGGACTTTGAAGAGCTGGACGAACTCGAGCTGCTGGATGAGCTGCCCTTGAAAAGCTTCGAGATTTTGCTCATTTCAGCAGCTTTTTACAGTAAACGTGGAACTTGTCAAAATATACAAACACACGAACTCGACAGAATCCGAGAAGATCCGTGCTGTTTCACAGGCGGATGAGTTGCAGATTTTCCTGCTGGACGACTTTTTTGTTTTTTCCGTTCAACCCTGGCAGTGAACGCACCTTTCGGCACACCTTGTGACGTCAGGGCGTCGCCAGGCCTTTATAGTTCTCATGTCAGAACAACCTGTTCAGTCATGGACATCCATTATAAATCTGCATGAATGATGACAAATATTTATTTATCAACTAAGTCAAGTACGTTTAATTTAAAATATATTTTACAAACTAATTCTTCAAAAAATACAGATTGTATTCTGGATGAATCCGGGATATTTTATACTCGCTCTCTAAATGGAATGTATGTAATCTTGTAATGTTTAATTTGTGTAAAAATTCGGAAAGGTAAAATGGGTAAAACTATTATTTTAGTTTAGTTTACAGTACAGTAGTTAGATTGGGCGCAGCAGTTAGTCTTTCCTACCGCTAGGTATCGCTATTGTTCCACGACGTTCTTGTTAACCGCCATTAAACCTAAAAGAAGATCACTTTAGCTCAACATAGCTAGCTAATGGCCGGGTTGGACATTGGGAAACATTGTCAGGTAGATTCCTGCAATCTGAAAGGTCCGTTGTGGTTAAAAAAAAAACGTGACAAATAAAAAAATATTTAAGCGTGCTTTAATTTTGCAGATTAAAATGAAACGCCTGATGTCTCATGGCTAGCCTGTTAGCTTCTTTAGCACCGTAGTAGCATTGCAGGTAGGCTAGCTGTTGTCACTGCGTCTTGTAAACAAACAGCAGTGTGATGAACATATTCAGCTTTGTTGTTTTGCTTTTTATTCAAGTATTTCCTTAAATTAAAAGTCAGATGAGCTACTTTTGGATAAGTTTTTATTTGATTCCTCTAGAATTTAAGGCTTTGTGAAATTTTCTCAAACTTCAAATCTTTTTGTTGCTCCTTGCCTTGACTGAGCTTTTCCTAATTATACAGTACTGTTATAGATTTTCTTCCATTTGTGTGTGACTTCTGCAGTGGCGTTTATTGGTAAGTACATATAAAGTCTCTTTCAGGCTTAAGATATTGGTCTTAAATTAAGTCAAACAAATGTTTTTAAACTGAAATCAGTCTTTTTACGTTTTTAAACATACAGGATCTAACTTGTTCATTTAGTGGCACGTTTGTCCTAAAATGTGAAAGAGATTTCAGTTTTAGTCTTTATAACTAATGGAAGAAAAAAAAAACCTACAGGGGCAATGAGTAAATATAATTTGATACTTTTCATCTTTGATGTTTGCAGAATATTTGTCATGTTTTTGTTTTATTGTGACATCCTTTCTTCTGTCTCAGTCTTGAGCACAGAAGCAGAGACACCCATTCATGTTCAAAGGTAGGCTACTATCATATGATGTTTTTCTTAAAGGTCAGGTCGGCTGCTGATAGACTTCTCCAGACTCTTAGTGTGGCTGTTGTGTTTATAATCTTATTTTTGTTTTGTATCAGGAGGCGGTTAAAAGGGAATCCCAGACGACTGGCGGTAGCTCGAGTTATCCATGCTCATTTGAAGACTGCAAGGGAAAAGAACTACTGCCAGTTTTGTGTCCACAGTGTGAAAAACAGTTTTGTTTAGCGTAGGTTTATCTTTTTTAATTCAATGAATTTACTCCTTTATGATAAAAAAACATATTTTAACTTTGATGTTGTCATTTAGACTTCAAACCAAGGGGTTTATTTTATTTTTTACAGTAAATTGTGTGGCAGAAACAGTTTATTTTGTTGTTGCTTTTATTCCCTGTAGCCATCGTCATCAAGATGACCACAAGTGTGAGAACTTGGAAGTCCAAAAGCCTCTAATGTCTGCCACCAAAGAGCTGGTACAAAAGATAATTGGTCAGTTCAACAAGTGCATTTCTTCTGCCATTCCTTATTTGTGCTGATTCAGTGTTAGACAGTGTTCTCATCACTAAAACACACAGTTTTAACCAGATCTGATTGGATTATGTTTTATAACTCCTTCATCCATTCAGAGTCAAAGGACGGATCCAAACGCAAAGGGCGCAAAGGAGCAAAGAATGCAGCCACTGCAGCAAAGGTAGCTCTGATGAAACTGAAGCTGCATGCTGTAGGAGACAAGGGACTGCCACAGGTAATGCTCTGTTTGTTTTTAGTTATACATTTAATGGTCATTACAGCTTCTTGACACGTTACTCATTAATTGAGCCTCTTGCAATCTTTCATGCTTTTCAGACAGAAAGAGCCTATTTTCAGGTGTATCTTCCAAAAGAAGCCAAAGACTGCAGCCAGTCCATGTTCTTCTCTTCCAAATGGAGTGTGGGCAAAGTTGTGGATTACGCCGCCTCTTTAGCCAGCCTCAAGAACAACAATAACATACTGACAGCAAAGGTAAACCCCCCAAAAAAAAGGCAGGGAAAATATTTTAAAACACATTTACACAACATTTACAACAGCTACTTTATTCTTTTAATGTTCAGTCTTCATTAGTCATCCGTCATATTTCTGAAAAGTTCTGCATATCTACAGTACACTTCATTATAATATTTAGTTTGATCACTATTCAGGCCCGTTTTCAGGATAGCTGCTAGTGAGGTGCATGTTACAGGAAGCTAAATGGTATTTTTATACATCACCTAATTACGTAAATAGATAGAATACTTACATTTTATATTACCCACGTGTACACACACACAAATCAATTTAAAATGTGCAACTACAAACAGTTGCCTTTAAAACAATTGTCTTTTTGTTTCTATAAAATCTTAATAATTTGTATAAAAATCATGTCAAATGATATAGAATTACAGGTATCAGTGCTGGAACAGTCGTTTAGATTGTAGTTTTGCGCAGTAGTAGAAAAGTCACGTTTTAATTTTTTTAAGGTACTTTAAGACATACAATATAATTCTGTTTATTAGATCAAATAGAGAAAATATGGAGTCACTTAATTTTGAGGAAAACTTCAGGAAACATCTTGTATTTTTAAAACAAATTGCTGCAGAAGTTTGGCTGTCAAAAAGAGCAGGTAAATCCTGTTTGTACACTTGATCTGTTGCTTCTGGCTGCCAGGTTAGAAACGTATCCCAAACAAAATATTGTTTAGTTGAAATGATTGCAAAGTTTATAAAACTATGTCCAGTAGATAATTAAATGCAAAGAAAAAAAAAATACATTCAGTCAGCAAACTTGTTGATCCACTATGAGAAGGTGCTGCTTATAAGACTGTTTGCTTGCATATCTTCAGACCGAAGAAGTATTTTTGGATAAAAGACAAAACGTTTCAATAAAAAATAATCCATCCAGGGGACCTGACTCAATCTTCAGATTCGTGCACAATAATCCAAAAATCCAACAAAGTCAAGTCAATTCTTCTGGACGGATTCTTTTTGTTGAAGCGTTTCATCTTTCATCCAAACAAACAAACCCTGACTCAACCATGTTAGCTAATCATCTCTTGTCCATTTGCAGAAGCTGCGGCTCTGTCATCCTCAGACAGGTGAGGCTCTCCAGATGGATGACACCCTGCTCTCACTTCTAGCTCACCCAGAAACACCCCTGCATAACGGGGGTAATCTGATCCTGGAGTACCTGGACAATGAGAGCCCAGGTCTTGAGGATGTTTCTGACTATATTACTTCCACGTGACCACTCAACAGCACTGATGTATGGCTGGTTATGTATAGTTTATATTTATGTCAATAAAATACTGAGCGGGTGGATTTGGTTTGTACTGCTTGATCTGTTTCTGTCATCTTTATTTCAGACATGTATAAAACTGAAATAAAGTAATGTAGCAAGATAAACAAAATGAAGCATATTTGAAAAAGGAGTGGAAAGAAGTACAAACCTATTTAATCCCACCCCCTTCCACATTTTACTAATAACAGTAAGTTTTTGTTTCCTTAGATTACACAGTCATGAGTTCAGTAAGACTTAAGCTAGAATCAATTTGCTTTTATATATATATATATATATATATATATACATACATATACATACATACATACTGGGGAGAACAAGTATTTGATACACTGTTGATTTTTCAGGTTTTCCCACTTGCAAAGCTTGTAGATGTCTGTAATTGTCATCATAGGTACTCTTCAACTGTGGGTGATGGAATCTAAAACAAAAATCCAGTAAAATACAATGTATGATTTTTAAATAATTAATTTCCAGTTTATTGTTTGAAATAAGTATTTGATACACCAGAAAAATGAAACTTAATATTTGGTACAGAAACCTTTGTTTGCAATTACAGAGATCAGACGTTTCCTGTAGTTCTTGACCAGGTTT
>JARVGQ010000760.1:16350387-16363526 GCA_031762355.1 Hypsolebias martinsi | reverse complement strand
TTGTGCTCTTGGACGTAATCCCTGAGGATGAAAGTTTTGTTGGTGACTGATCTTGCTTTGACCACACACATCCTGATATTATCCGAGGTGGTTTGAGCAGCAGTGGAGTGAGCGCACGCCAGCGGCCGCAGATTTTCAAGAACAACTTCAATACTTCAATAACAAGTTTTATTGATACTTATTAATTTTTCCAAAATGTTTACAACTGATACCTTATGGAGTCACAGCATTCAAGACGACTGCCCCAGCAAAGTCAGTTTTACAACTTTGGAGCTGAAATTTAGAGTGTTTGTAGCAGAGACATGTCCCCAACTTACAAGATTGCAATACTGTTTGTCCATCCATCCATTATTTTTACTCGCTTCTTCCTGTCGGGTCACGGGGGTCACTGGTGCCCATATCCAGCAGTCTCTGTGCGAGAGGTGTGGGACACGGTGGACATGTATCCAGTCCATCACAGGGACACAGAGACAGACGAGACAAATTCACTCTCTCACTCACACCTAGAGACAATTTAAATCAATCAATCTAACATGCATGTGTTTGGTCTGTGGGAGGAAACCGGAGTACCCGGAGAAAACCTACGCAGCACAGAAAGAACATGCAAACTCCACCCAGAAAGATCCTCGGCCGGGATTTGATCCAGTGACCTTCTCGCTGAAAGGCAACAGTTCTACCAGCTGAGGCACCGTGCTACACTGTCTGTCAGTAAAGTCTGCTAAACTAAAGTTCGGTGTTAGGAGCTGAAAACCCCCACCAACACAGTTCAGATGATTTATGTTGTGTGAAATCTTGTGATTGACCTTGTTACAGTTTTTTTTTTTTTTATCTTTATTTAACCAGGCAAATCCCATTGTTACAGTTACTATGCACGCTCAAAGTCAGTGCTTTGTGGTCTAAATAGATCCATGCCTACTTCTGGTTCGTTGAAATATATTTAGTCTAAACAGGTTTCACAGTAAGTGTTTCAGCTGCTCTGCAGTCATTCAATTCAGTTTAGTCCCAACAGAAGTCATCTCAGGGCACTGAACAGAAACTTTCATATAGCTACATTCAGACACTGGCAACATTGCGCATTGTGCCCACAATATAAAATACTAATAAAGTTAATTTTTTCATATGTCTGTATGTAACAGTCAATTAAAAATTAGGTGTAAAAGACAGCTATGAATGTATTAGGTGCGCTTCGCCTGATTTTTTTTTTTTGCATATGCATTAATTACTGTAAAGAGGTCAACTAACAGATGAAGTCAACTAGATACCCGACAGGTACTGAAGTAAAAGCTGAGCTGAGCTTCATTCACAGGACACATTCTGAATGAACGTTCTTCACCTGATCAATCCACAGCACCGCTCCTCCACAAGACCATCCATGTTTGGAAACTCTGGCCTGAAAGGAGGCTGCTAATATGCATTTCTTCAAATAATTCTATTTCAGTTCTTTGAAGGAATGCTAACTTTTAAAATTATTTACAATTAATCATATGCTTTATAAGCTTCTACATATTTCCAACTTATTTACAGGGATTTACAGTTTAAACCAAAGCTTCTCAATCAGAGGAAAAATGCAGTAGTCTCAGTACATTGTCTAACAAGTTAAGAAAATTAAATATTTAATTAAATTCATCCATCCATCCATTCTTCTTCCATTTTGGGTCATAGGTATCGCTGATGCCCATGTCCAGCAATCACTGTGCGAGGGGTGTAGTACACACTGGACAGGCCTCCAGTCCATCACAGGGAACCATAGAGACAAACAACCATTCACTCTTTCTCACCTAGAGATAATTTAGTTACCAATCAGACTAACATGTATGTTTTTGGTCTGTGGGAGGAAACCAGAGTACCTGGAGAAAACCCACACATGCACATAGAGAACATGCAAACTCCACCCAGGAAGGCCCCCGGACTGGGATTTGAACCGGCAACCTTCTCACTTAGAGGCAGCAGCTCTATCAGTTGCACCACCGTGCTGCCCATTTAATTAAATTATTTACATTTATTTTATTTAAATTTATTTATTGCAGCAAAACTCAAAATGAATAAAACAGGCATGGTGAAATGACTTGAAACATGACTAATGAAAGGATGGGCCCTGCACTGCCTGATCACACGTTGCTGATGGCTCCTGAACACGATGGAGGACAATATCAAGACGTTTTGACAATCTTTGTCCAGCTCCTGAGCCTCTGAATAGGTTTGTTGAGCCTATCAGTCACTGCCAGATCTTTGTCATAACAGAACCACAGAGTAAGAACGATACTGCTGACTCATAAAACACCAGCTCTTTTACTTTGTGTGTTTATGGGCCAGAGCCACTGCAGCAGGAACAAATGACTCTGGGGCTCTTGAAGACAGCTGCCTGGATTTAGTCCAGCCCACTCTGCCATCCAAGGGGGCATCCATTTATCTGGACTCATGTCTCGTCTCATACCTCTTGAAGGCCATAGATGCTTGTTTGTTGCTGAAGTTGAGCAACTCCACAAAGCTTTGCACCAACCCTAATGAATCCACTTCATTTCAGCTGCAGAGCATTTACCTGAACTTCAACATGTACTGGATTAAAAAAGGGGAATAGAAGAGTTCAAATTATTAGCATTGGTTCAAGCAAAATGTATTTTTCAGTAAAAGGCCTAGCGTTCTTTAAAGTAATGCATGTTGTCTGCAACCTTCAAGATAGCATTAAAATGAAAAGATTCAAAGTTAAAACCGTTTTGGTCACACCTTGAAAATGATGCTATTCATGATTTAACATGAGATCTGAAAGGATGTGTCATCTTTCTGATGGGGATCCGTCTCAGCTACTAGCGCACAAAATTTGAGCTCAGTACTGGTCAAATTAACTGAATCATAGTATTTTTTCACGTTTCCATTGGTCAGTTAGCTGTGATGGCCATTCTGAATTGGGTTTAACTCCAATTGTGAACCAGTTTTACCTGATGGAAGATATATGTATGTATTTAATGAGCTATTAAAGGGATAATTAAATTATCCTAACAGTACCATCCACTGATTACTTCTTGACAGTTACATTAAAATTCATTCGATTTTTCATAAGATATTTTGCTAACAGACAGACAAAAAAGAAAATGACAGAAAATGATCAAATCTGAATTGTTAAAAAAAAAATATATATATGGAGTAGCTTAATGTGTATTGTATTAGAGTTAGAAAATTAGAAAGTTGTTCATTTTGTTCTGTTACTGGAAGATTATTATTGTTTGAACTGATTGTTTGAAAAAGGGGCAGATATAATAAGATTTTTTTCTTCTTTCTGCTACCTTTCATTTTTATATACAGTATATATTTGTACGTTATCATTTATGGGATTGTTTTTTTTTTTTTATGAACAAATTTTATAAATAAAAAAAATAAAAATGTTACTTCTAGTCTTTACAGTGAACCGCGTTTTTACCAAGAATTCTCGTTTAATTTGTATTTGTTTAACAGTTAAATGTTGTGGTTACATGGTTGAACAGTTTTAACCAATCAAAGATGAAGCAGCCCACAGTGATGGCTGTAACAGCCAATCACAAGAGGACATGAACAAAATGGGCGGGTCTATGAGCGCAGCTTATTTAATAGAAAAGGGGTGGGGTTTCCTTTTACAGTAGGTTCTGTTGTTTTCATGAGGGTAGATCTGTTGTTTAGGTAATCGACGAACCAGAAAGCATTTGAGATCTATTATTTATTAGGTTTGGTAGCTCTTTGCTGCTTTTCCGATCGAGTCGCCAAGAAAGGAGCGACTTGATCCTTTCTAATATAGATCGCTTGAAAAATTAGGTCGAAAGGGATGCCGCTGCAGAAAGACTCCGACGGACGCCAACAGTCTTTGGATGTAATCTCGTCGCATTTAATCGGGAGGAGCAGCTTCAGTATAAACTTAAAAGGCCTCAGAGTTCGCCATTCTCGACCGAGTGTTTGTGTAAGATACTTGAGCTCAAGTTCACATTAATTGCTCCGTCCTTACGCGAAGACAGCAGCGTAATAACCCGCTAGTTAGCACAGCTAGCGTTAGCAGGTCAACAACAAAGCGCGTCGTTAATCCTTGGTCACCGCTTCTCTGAAGAGGTCGAGTCCGGGACGAAGCAGTCGACTGCTCGGAGTTTGGACCCACCTTTGTCTGCCTGTTGACAATATTTTCAAGGTAAGCGAATAACAAGCGATGTTTGTAAACCAGGAAGACTAGTTTGCTAGTGGTGGGGGAGGGGCGGTGGTCTCGGTTAGAGGAAATGGTGTTTTGATCTTTAACGTGTCCTCACGGGGCGCTGCTGTTGCAGGTTTTTTTTTTTTTTGTATCTAGTCTGAATCAAACGTATGTGCATTTTCTAAACATATGTTTTGACTGTTTTTCCCCCCCAGACAGCCATGAAACTGTTGGAAAACTCCAGCTTTGAAGCCCTCAGCTCCAGACTGTGTGTTGAAACAGGAGAGTCTCGCATCTTTGGCAGGTAAATAAATGTCCTACGTCAGTGGTTCCCCCCCCCCCCACACACACACACACATTTTATTTTTTACAAGTACATAAATGTTTAACAACCTGTTAAAATAAAATAAATATAATATTATTCAAAAAATGTCTGGACCTGCTCTTTGCTTTCAAATGAAACCCTGTTACTTGTTATGACTACTGTTGTTAGGATTCTATTCAGTTTTATGGCAACAGTTTTATTGTAATCATTTGAAGAAGTGGCAATACGTTCATAATGCGAATAAGTTTTAAAGTACAGTAGTTGTTGATCGTGTTAATTTTCTCAAAACTGCAATTTTTGGAAGTTGAAATTAAACGTTTTGTCAATTGTGTCTTGAATGAAAACTACCCCATGTTTAAACGTATACCAATCGTATTAACACTGTTAAAGAACAGTTCTTAAGTATTTTTGTTAAACAAATATTTCCATTGCATTAAAGAGACAAATTGAAGAAAATTATTTAAAATGATTTCATAAACATGAGGGGGTCTCTGAAACGTTTTCGCCCCTGTAAGGCGTACCCAAAAAGTAAGAACCCCTGTTCTACACTATCTCAGGGTATATTGGGAGTTTTAACAGCTTTTTTTTTCTTCTTTACCTTTTGGTAATGAAAGATTAGTTTCACCTGAATGCAACATTTAACTCACACTGTTGTACGTGTGTAATTAACACCAACACAGACCCTCTCTAGAAGGGCTTTTACATGGTCACTGGAGCAAACTAAGACCAAGGGTTCCCTTTCCTCAACATGTTTATTTTTTATTTTAATCTGACTGCTCTAAATTCAGCATTATTTTTAATAGATTTTGTTGCAGGCAGAGCAAGCATAAGCATTTATTGCAATCTGTAAGTATCACGTAGGGCATCATAAAACAGTTGTTGGGCGTTTATTAGAGGTATAAAGTGGTGCAGAGTTCACTGGCTCTTAAATAAGGGTAGTGAAACAAAAAGCAATATTGCGAGAGCAGTTTACCGCCCTGAAGACCTACTTTCAGCACCTGTGTTTAAAGTTCAGAGATAATTTACAGGACTTCTTTCCTCTTCAGACTGTAAAATGTATCAGTCTGCTTCAGCTTCTGAAACAAACTCTGTGGTTACATAAAGTCTGGTGGGTTGTGCAGCTATGCAGTTTGATGTGTGGGAGGTGAAACGGAGCTGTGTTGGTTGTGACCTACAGTGACGCAGATCACGGTGTTTTCTCACTAGACCCCGAGGTTATTTTGGAGGTGTTGTCAAGTACATTGTTGGCATGAATTGTAAAACACACGGTACAAGAGTGTTGCATGGTGCAATACATGTACAGTAATGAGATATTCCATTATAGTTGCTGGTTACATGTTTCTTTTTATTGGTTTACATGTTGCATCCTGTTCCAAAAAGTATGCAGTAGTAATTAAAGGTCATTTGTTTGGTGCAGCTCAGTTGATTTGTAAATAAATATCTTTTCCCTTAATAAATATGTATGACGTGTCATTAGAGATGCACAAGTGTACTCTTGATCGTCTCCACTTCTGTGTTCTTGCAGTCATCTGGTTACCCGCGGCATTCGGGTCAGCTGTGTTGCGTTTTAAATATCAGTGCTAGAATTTCCACTCTGCTCTCCTCTCATGTCTATAATTAGCCCGTCAGGATCTGGGAAGGGGGGGATCTCTACAGTTGGTCTGTCCTAAGCTGCACCGTGTTGTGCTCTTGCGTAACTCCTGTGTGCGATCGAGCAAAATAAACAACATCACACCAGTCTGCTGCACTCAGATATCCGTATCAGCGGCGTCTGACCCAGATACATGAACGCAGAGGAACTGTGTTGGCAACTCGACTCGTGTCTGTGCTGACACGACTTCCAGTGGGGAGACATCTAACAAAACTGTTGTGTCGTGGTGTGTTTGTTTACTGTTTTCATACAAGCTAGATATTTATTAGGTTTCACAGTACACACAATAAAATAAGACAATATAGTGATTTGTCCAACACTTAGCCAGCTGAGCTCTTCCATAATTATATTTTTATGCTTTTTACTCTTCTTGCCTCACAGGATCGAGAGCTACTCCTGTAAGATGGCGGGCGACGATAAACACATGTTCAAGCAGTTCTGCCAGGAGGGGGAGCCCCATGTGCTGGAGGCCCTTTCTCCCCCTCAGTCCACCGGCACCACCAGCCCCTCGCAGTGAGTTTAATGGTCCGGTTGATGATGGGAACGGTAGATGTGTCTTCTAAAGGCTGTGTTCCTGACTGTGCAGGCTGGGGAAGAGCAGTGAGGATGGGGAGAACCCTCTGAGTGATAAAGTTTGCAGAAAGACTCTGTTCTACCTTATCACCACGCTCAATGAATCCTTCAGGCCGGACTATGACTTCAGCGCCGCTCGGGCCCACGAGTTCAGCAGAGAGCCCAGCCTTAACTGGGTTAGTGTTCTTCTGAGCAGAGAAGTGTGATGGATGGGTTACAAACAGATTAATGATTTGTGTTTTCTCCCCAGGTGGCAAATGCAGTGAACAGCAGCATGTTCTCAGCAATAGGGGAGGATTTTAACTCCCTGCGACCCGAGCTGTGGAGCGCCATCGACCAGGAGATTAACCTGCAGAGCTGTGACATATACAGGTGAGTGTTTGGGGGCATTTTGTTCTTTAAAGTCACCATTCTGTCAGAAGAAGGCTTTATGAGATTCTTTATTCTGTCTCAGCTACAACCCAGATCTGGACTCGGACCCTTTTGGTGAAGAAGGAAGCCTCTGGTCCTTTAACTACTTCTTTTACAACAAGAAGCTGAAGAGGATTGTGTTCTTCACGTGTCGCTCCGTCAGGTCAGCAGCATAGAATAGTTACCACACAGTGAATATGAATCGTCGTAGACCGGTTGATCTCAGACCTGATCACTTCCTGTACGCGTGCAGCGTCCTGAGTGGTTACGGCCGGGGTTGCCTCGACAACGAGCTGGACATGGAGCTGGAGGATGAGGAGGAAATGGATGGCTTTACAGAGGAAGGGTGAGACGGCTTGTGAACTGGCAAGTTTTCCTCTAAAATATTGATCCGCTTACATTTTTTTATTTCCTCTCTCAGGTGCCCCAGACCTTTGTGTGTGTGAATCCTGACCATGACTCCTTCAGAACATCTGCAACCCAAGCTCTTTTTTTTAACCTTGTTTTTGTATTTTCTGTGGGATTTTGCTGCCTCATCCAAAGCCATTTTCTTTCTCTAAACTACTGCATGTTCTTCTTTTTGTTGAGCTGCCAGGAGGTGGACGTTTTATTTAAAATAAATAAGAAAAAAGAGACGCCCCAAGGCCGCATCAAGCTCCTTGATTCGTTACCCTCGATGTGATTTTTTTTTTCAACTCGGCTCCAAACAGAGCATATTGTCTTCTCTATGTTTTATCAAGGACAGCTTATTATGAGCATGTGAATCAAGGTGGATTTAAGGCAGAGAACTGTGAAAGAGACTGCCGGAGTGTTTGGTGGCAAAAAGAGAAGTCTGGATAACACCAGCAGGAATGAGATGTTTGTTTTAGTCCAACCTGGGATGGAGCTGAGTCCATGCAAAGCCTGAAAGGACTGACGGCTAATCACTTCTTCAATGTTCCTTTTTCTGTGTAATGTGACATGTTTGACATCCTGAGTAAGCGTTCATTACTGAATTGTATGGTAGCTATTTTCTGTCACTGCTCCTCTGTACTTGTTGGACGGGAAGGGTTTGTGGGGGGTGCATCTTTTAAAACGTAGGTTTTCATTAGACACTGTTTTAAAATGTTTATTTTCTTAAAATTCCATGTATTCTCACTTTTTTGGCTTATTCGATCATTACTTTGTTGCAAAGGTTGAATTAAAAGTGAATGTATAGAACAGATTATAACTATTAGAAGACACTTTTTTTTGAAACTGCAAAGTACAGTATATGCTCATTAAAATGTGGAAAGTTATGTTTTATTAACTTCTGTGCTTTAATTTAGTCACTGTTGCTGATTGTAATAAACTCGTGTTTGGATCCAAACGACCTGAATCTAGTCTTCAAAATTAAATGTATGCAGTCAAGCGTTTTACCTCTAATAAACTGGTAACTTTAAACAGTAAAAAAAAAAAAAAAACATGTTTAATGAAAACAAATGCAGTACATGATCCAGAGCGATGTTACCATGGAACATAATCTGTTTCCATCCTCAAGGTGAAAGCTGGTCGCCTCGGTGCTGAAGACACAACAGCTGCATGGTTCCTGTTTGTGCACAAAGGTTTTCGTTTGGGCTCACTGTTGCACCGCCTCCTGTTTAGTCACGTAAGAACTTGTAAAAGTTATACAAGGTTTCAAAGTGACACGTGCATAGATCTGATGGCAAGTTTGAGACATTTTAACAGGAAAACCAGGCA
Source organism: Hypsolebias martinsi (assembly GCA_031762355.1). Taxonomy (NCBI): domain Eukaryota; kingdom Metazoa; phylum Chordata; class Actinopteri; order Cyprinodontiformes; family Rivulidae; genus Hypsolebias; species Hypsolebias martinsi. The sequence continues at coordinate 16,354,700 of JARVGQ010000760.1, read as the reverse complement.
CTCGGGTTACTTTTCCTTTGAACTGACACCTTTTTGTTGCAAACCACTCCATCCTGCCTGGACTCTCACTTTTTACTTGTTGCTCGCCATTTTCCTGGACAGCAGACCCCAAGTACTTGAAGTCCTGCACATTTGACATCTGCTCCTTGTAGCCTTTACCGACCTGCAATTCCCAATATCACCACCAGGTTTCCTTATCCATTCTCTTGTCCTGATGACACCCCAAGTACCTTCCTACCTAATGACTGTTGCTGCAGTAGTCCAGTCATCTGGAAGCTCTTTTATACCACCTATAGCCTTTAACTTCTTCTCTGAACTCCTTACAACATTCTTCCTTCCTGCAACTTCCACCATTTTGTCTCTGATTTAACTTTTGTGTTCATAACAGTTCCTACACAACCATCTGTCTGGCCACACCCTCCCATAACCTTGCAGTACCCAGTCTCCCTCAGATTTCCACTTCTACACAGAATGTTGTCGACCTGCGCACTCCTTCACTCTTGTAGCTCACTCCGTTTCTCCCTCTTTTGGACAAGTGATGACTACAGCCATTTCAATTCTCTCGGCAAATTCTGCCATTTCCCTGCTTTCTTTCCTCGACACCAAACTTGCCCATCACTTCCTCATTCCATTTCCTTCACAGACATATCCATTCAGATCTATCACCACTCTCTCCAAACTGGGAACACTCTCCACTTTATCTATATCCTTCCAGAAATTCTGCTGTAACTCATACAACCTGACAACCACTGACAACATTCATCGTCTACTTCTACCTTCAGACGCACTGACACTTTTCACCTCTACTACATTATTTGCCAACTCCTCCATTAGGACCACTCCTACTCCTTCTCCCTTTCTAGCCATACCATGGTAACAGTTTAAACCCTGCTTCAATGCAGCCTTGTGTTCTACCCCTTGGTCTCTTGGACACAAAACATCTACCTTCCTTCTCTGCATCATGTCAGCCAACTCTCTTCGCCTGTCATTGTCCCCACATTTAAAGATTCCACTCCCAGTCCTGCACTCATGTCTAACCCATTCCCTTCCCAATTTTTAACAATAGCAAAATTTCCACCCTGTTTGTCAACAGTAACAGTTGCGGTCATTGTTAACCCGGGCCTCGATTGATCCGACATGGCGTTGTTTAGATGAACTTCCATTTTAGTTTTGGCATAATTGTTTTACGTCCAATGCCCTTCCTGACATAACTCTCCATTTACCCAGGCTTGGGACCCACACGATACACTGGCATGCATTAGATATGCTGGTTTGAGAAGCTACAAAGCATATGTTCATGTTGAAAGGTTCCATTTTAATTCTAGTGCTTTGAGACTGTTGCCGAGTGTAATAAATTGATGTTTGGATTGGAACAACCTGAATCTAGTCTTCAAAATAAAATAAATGCAATCCAGAATTTTACCTCCAATAAAGTCAAGTGACCATAGATGGTTTTTAAAAAATCCTGAAGATTCTCTCATTCAGTTTAAAAAAACAAATGTTTAATGAAAACAAATGCCGTACATGATCCAAAACGATGTTACCACAGTATAAATGTCTCCATGCTCAAGGTGAAAACTGGTCACCTCGGTGCTGAAGACTCAACGACTGCACGGTTCCTGTTTGTGCACAAAGGCTTTAATCATTTCAATTCTGGCTCACTGGAATTAATGCACCTCCTCCTGTTTGGTCACTTCAGAACTTGTAAAAGCCATACAAGGTTTCAAAAGTGACACGTGCATAGATCTGATGGCAAGTTCGAGAAATTATTTTAACAGGAAAATCAGGCAGACTGTCAGATTTCCACACGTAGTCCTCCAAACATACAGAACAGTTCTGGTAAGGCTGGGAATCAAGTACTTTTGTGCCTATATTCCACTGAACACTGTAAAACAGCTCCCTATATATGGATGGCACCTATCAGAGGTTTGCTCTGATCCCTTGTTTATGAAGTAAAAAAAAAAGTTTCAAGAGAAATGTTATGCTAAAATGGCAACAGGAAACAATATGATAAAGCGGTGATCGTACATCCATACAGATCTCAGTAAGCAAACTTCTAGTATTCATTAAAAACAGACTATAGAACAGAATTAAATAAATCCATGCATCATTTAGGAAATGTTTAAAATGCCAAATGTGACTCAGTCATCGCAGGGTTGAATCTCACCCCTCAAAAACGTCTTCCAATGTTTTGAGCTGGCATTAATATGAAATGAGTACAGGCTGAAAGCAAAACAGAATTTGTACACCGTACCACATTTAAACATGGCAACAGTAACTCCTGAAGTGTAACAAATACCACCCAAAATGTAGCTTATAAAACTGAAATCGTATGTAACGAATGTCAGAAAAAAAAAAAAATGAAACAATGTGCACCTTTACAACTTTGTCATCTTATTACTATGAGAACTGTTTTAACAATACTGTATGCAATCCCTTTGACCTGAACACAGAAAAAAAAACTACCAAGCAAACAAAACAAAACACAAAAAGATCTGAGCTGCACCATTATTGGGTTTCCTAGTACTCTGGATGATGCAGAGTAATGCAACATGATATGTATGTAGTGTAAAATGTGAGAAATAATTCTCTTTAGTAAAAGTTGCTGCTTGTTCCATAAGCAAGTCTCTAGATGTTTTAGCTGGTCATCAATAGAAGCAAAGACAACGTGCTTGTCCTGTGCCGTTGCAATGTTCCATAAAGAGAAACAAAAGGAACAATAAAGCCAGAAGGGGCATGATGCTGTGCCACATTGGTGCTGATGTAAATGGTCAAGGCTGTTGACGACAGAAGAAGGGGCTATCTGAGTCCAGCTCTGGAGGTCATCCACTCCAGGCCTTGGCAGAGACTGGAAAACAAAGAAAGACATCAGAGTGGAATTGTGTCCCAGCAGCTAACTTTACATTTAATATTTTAAAGAGGAACATTTCTTTCTGAGAGTCAATGTATTTTACAGACTATAAGGTGCAATTAAAATCCTTTAATTTTCTCAAAAAATGACAGTGAGCCTTATGTATTAATTCTGGTTGTGCTTACTGACCTTGAACCGATTTTATGTGGTACAACTGAACATTGTTGAGTTATTGTGAATGAGTAGAATAAAGTTTGATTTATCTATTTTGTTTAGCTTAATGCACCTTATAGTCCAAAAAACACAGTAATTAGACGATTAGGGTGTGACACCATGAGTTTACAAAATTGAATGTCTTCACAATTTTCCAATTTTCTTAGACACAGAATTATTTATTTTTTTTTTTTATCTGTAAGCCATAATCATCAAAATTATTACAAGAAAGACTAGAAAGATTTGAAATATTTCATTCTGTGTAATAAATCTATGAAATATATGAGTTTCACTTTCTGAAACAACTGACAAAAAATATTGACCTTTTTCACCATATTCTAATTTTTTGTTTTAGATGCATCTGTGTGTTAGCAAAATGAACATTTCTGGGAACAAACTACATTTCTTCTTTGCAACTTTTCAGTATGTTTTAATAGGGGAAAAAACTGAGCTGTTTGAAACCATTAGATAGTCACTGTGACTGATATCTTAACAAAAATCATGATCCAATATTAAATACATTAAATACTGCCAGGCCTTGTGATTCTGTCTCCAATTTGTGCAGGATTGGCATATTTCCCTTACCCCTCTCCTGTAAGAGCGCAACACGACTGTATGTGCCAGGGGTGGTCTTTGATGGAGCTCAGGGTGAGGTATTTGGAAATCTCTGCCGCGGACATGCAGTCTTTCATATCCTGCTTATTTGCAAATATCAACACAGCTGCTTTCCGCAGGTCCTGAGGGAGAACACCGAGAACAATGAATGCAGCAGAGGAACTGTTTCACATCTAATGAAGTGCACATTAAAAACACTGTGGATGGGTGGAAATATCTAACCCAGTGGTAGTGATAGGTAGTCTGAAGCCGACGCTACAGGACATGTGGAAACATGAAAACCCCCAACAACTTAAAATGAAAAATAAATAACTAGTGTTTCTGAAGCTCTGTGTTGGAGGTTGATTTGTTTGGTAAATGTCACATGACCAGTGACGTCTGAAGCTTCGAAAGTGCCAACGTGACATCACTGCTTTAGTACACAATTCACGGGTTTATGAGGAAGTAAATGACTGGACAGATTTGTGGTGGGTTTTAATGGCACAAAATATAACAAACCAGTGAGGGGCATACAGCGAGACATGAAGCCAGCCAGCCTGATGCAGTTTATGTGTTTAGTTTAAAGGTCCACTGACATGATATTTGAACTTTGCATAAAATGGCACAACATATATATGTTGTATAATTCAACTAT
>JARVGQ010000760.1:16328094-16339468 GCA_031762355.1 Hypsolebias martinsi | reverse complement strand
TTATGTGCCATAAATTAAAACATATAAACATTTCTCTTAACATCTCCTTCAGTGAAACAAACAGTAGAGACATTTTTGCTAAAGACAAGTTAAACTGAATCAAAGGTTTAATCGTTTTAGTAAATAAATCATATGAAATAAGTTAAAAATGTACATAGAGCTGGTTTATTACATAGTAAAGACATGCAAAGATGTGTTAAATACATAATACATACTCTAGTGTTAAAAAAATAAATGATAACCCTGTTCTAAAACACTGCCACAAAGCTCAACAGGGCATATGAATGTAAGAGTGTATTTTAAGCTTCACAGTATTTACATCTGGTTTCCTCCAGAGCATTTCCAGCAGCAGGACAGGCCACATAATCTTCACCATCCGTGTTATAAACATGACTCACTGTGAAACAGTGGGACTCACGTTGGTTAAAAACACAGAGCTCTTTATGCACAAAAACAACCAGCGGCCATGTTTGGTTGACTTAAATAGGAATATGTTTGTGTTTGGTTAAGTTTAGGTTTGTTGAACTTGTTATATCAAAGCAAAAATACACGTTTAACCATTTCCTACACAGTTTTGATTGCTTTGGGTCAACATATTGTTTTTAAAGATTGATTTATTGATATTGTTTTGTTAATTTTAATATGTTGCTTGAACTCATTTTAAATCAATGGCCTAGCGTTTCTTGAAGAAATGCTAATCACCCACTGTATTCAAAGCTGCAAACTAAACATTGACTTTTCTCAGTATCTTTAAAAATAACTGATTTTGAGACTTTTTTGTTTGTTTGTTTGTTTGTTTGCGATGTGAATGCGTGGCATGGAGGCTGCACAGCTGCAGAAAGAAAAGCTTTGCAGAGAGTGGTGCAGGCTGCACAGAAGTCTGTTGGAGTCAGCCTCCCCACCATCACAGACATCTACACCTCCAGATGCAGGAAGAGAGCCACCTGCATCACGAAGGACCACACTCACCCTGCACACACTTTTTGCCCCGCTCCTCTCAGGAAGGAGGTAGAGGAGCATTAAGTGTAGAACCACTAGACTGAGGAACAGGTTCTACCCTGAAGCTGTTACTCATGAATCTCTAATCAGGATAATCACTGTGAGAAAAAAAAAAACTCTGTCATGCCACTTGATTGTTGATATGTGCTGCTGATTATCCATGCTGCTGATTTATTTCTTGCTGCTGTGTTCATTGGTACTCTTCTGCTCACACAGACTCATGTTTATGCTGCTGTTGTTCGGCGTATTGTTTTTTGTACTATTAGCGTATTCTTACTTTAGCGTATTTCGTAGTTCATATCTTAGCACTACAGTACAGTTTTTTTCTTTACAATTTATACTTTTGTTGGATGCAAATGGTACCCTGTGTACACAATTTCATTCCACCACATGTATCATGTAGTGCGAATGACAATAAAGAAACTATGACCTTTTAAAATGTTTCTAGAAAAAAATGTTGTTTGACTGTTAAATATATATACATTTAAAAACATATGTTTGTTTTTCTGTAGGCTATGTGCACTAAATTACTACCACCAGGTTGCACCCTGAGGTTTCGTTCAAAAACACTTGCAAAAATATGTTGGACACTCAGAATTAAACAAACAAACTCTATCAAAGTCCTTAGTACAGTGTACATTTACCTAAATGTTCTATAAAACGAAAAGAAAAGAAGAAAAAAGGATAAAAAAAAATCATTGAGCACGTTCATGTGTCATGTGACCTACGTCGTGACGTAGACGGAAGTAGCAAAGCTAAAAGCAACGTTAGCGGTGACTTGTAAGTACTGAACAGTGAAGACAGAAAATATACCGGTACTGCTTGCTTTCTCAAAAATACTTTTATAAAATATGGTCAGTGTCACATTTTATGTTATAAAAACTTATATTGGAAGGCTTGTTGAATAGATCAAAGTGGTTTGACTGAAATGACTGCTTTAGTTTTAATTCTTAAGAAGTTGGTGTTTATGAAGTAAACAAAGCAGGATCAAATGAAGAGCTAACACTTTACTACCGGTAATAACTACATACATTTATTCATATAAATGTGATGCAAGTGAACACCTGTTTTAAATTCTGTGGAATATTGTCACAGTCTTTAATTTATTTTTTATTTTGTTGTAGGAAAAAATAAAGACTTCAATAAGGACAACAGATTTAAGTCTTATCCACAGACTACTGTGTCTTAAGTTACAATCTGTTGCACCTGCTCGTTTATTTACTGACAAGTTTTCTTTGAACCTACTCAGGTGTTGCTGAACGCTGGAGAAATGTCTATTTTTCCACAAATTTCAATGAAGCCTGAAGTGACTGAATATCTTCGAAGTGTCTTCCTGAACAAGGAAGTTAGTATTCCTTACTGCATGTGCTGTTCTAGAAAACTGAATATCCGTAGTAGAAAATTTACTTAAAAAAACACTTTGTTTCATATTACTAATATTCCAGACATACATGATTGTTTAGTAGTGTTTTTTTAACCTGCAGCCAGTTTTGTCACAGTTTTATGTCATAAATTTAGCCAATTTTCATTGCCTGTCTCCTGAATATTTCAGGTGCTGGCTGCTATGGGTCATCAGGAGGCGGAGCAACACTTCCAGAGGCTGCTTCTGTGTTTGTCCCACCCGCCTTTGCACACATGTGTGCGAGCCAGCACACACCTGGCTCCCCTGGAAGCGATCAGACACAAACTGCGAGAGGAGCTGAGGAAGGTGAGCAGAGCAAGCGGGTTTATGCTGATGCCTCGCTGCTGTGGAAAGTGTTCACTGGAGTTGTTCTTGTTTTCAAGCAGCAGGCATACAGCTTGTCAGCAGAAGAAATTCAAATTGTTCCACATCCCTGTGTTGAAGATGTTCTGCTACTTCCTGTTGATGGTCCCAGGTATTCAACCTTTATTTACACAGGTTAATCCCATTGCGCCTCGGAGACTCATTTACACGAGAGACCTGATCATGAGAGTATGGAAGGAGTGTTTTTGTTTGCATTTTTTTTTTGTTTAGTGTGGAATGACTCCAGAGTTTCATGAGCAGAAACACAAACAGTTTGTTCTCAAAGGACAGGTTTAACTACGTGTCCCTCTGTAATCTCAGACCCGTGACGCAGCTCAGCTCAGAGGTGGTGGTGGGCGCTCAGTGTGGCAGTGCCGTACTGAGGGGGGCTCATGTCTTCCATCCAGGGATCATTGCCAGCCCCAAGTGTGAGACACGTGCAATTTCTCATATCATCTTGGGTTTTGTCTGTATTCTATAAATGCTCTTCTCTTGTTGTCTTCAGACATGAAGAATGGAGACACTGTGTCCGTCTTCTCCGATTTGGAGGGAAGATGCACTCGAGGAGCTTTTAGTTTCCAGGGAAACAAGGTGTTTGTGGGAAATGGAGTTGCTGGAATGGATCGGTCGCGCATCTTTGCCACAGATCAACCTCCCAGGTAGACTCAAGTAAATGTTTTACCAAAAGCTTCAGAATGCGATGAAGATTATCGCTGGTATAGACACGAAGCTCTGGAAACACCTGAAACACCTCGATTCTATCCCAGACTTTTCTTTTTGAAAACTAAAACATGTTTTTACTGAATTTGGACAAGTTCAAATTACAAACAAGCAGCAGGCTCACACTCTGCTGCCTTGGATCAATCAGAGCAGAATGAACATCTCAGAAGAGGAAAATGGAGAAATGGTAGCTTATACAGAGAATATAATATTATTAGGTACATGAGTAATATATAGTATGAGGAAAATCATGCTTTTTCTTCTTCTACCATTTTTTTTACTATTTATAGATCAGCCAGTTAGTGTGAGGCAATAAAAAGTTAAGTGATAAATCAATGTAGCATTCATAATTGTAGTAATTCAAATTTAAGACTTTTTTCTTTATACAAGAAATATAAAGTATGCAAAAGAATGGATACATAGTTTAGTCTTTTTCATAACTGGTTGTAACAGGATCCTATATCCAGCAGCAGAGAGACACTCTGCACTCCCTCCTGAAATGTTTGAACAGAAATGTTGAGAACTGTGGCTGCACAACAACATGTGCAGGATCAAACTGTTTTGTGTGGTTACAGAGGTGTTGGTGTTCAGATGGTGGAGCCACTTTACCAGAGTCCCTCCTTCGATGGAGTCCTGCCGAGCCTGGTGTTCTTACAGGTGTCAGGATCTATTAACTGTTTAATTGTTGGGTTTGGTCTGGACTTCAACACAGCCTCTTGACTCTTTTTTTGTAAAATGGTAAATTGGGTAATTACCTGATATTATTCCGCACATCAAAGCTGTTATGAATCCATGTTTTGCAGAACCTGCCCTCTGTGGTTGCGGGACACGTGCTCGGGCCTCGACCAGGAGAACGGATCTTGGATATGTGTGCTGCACCGGGAGGAAAGACCTGCCACATAGCTGCTCTTATGAAGGATCAGGTACTAGTTTTACTTTATTTACTGAAAGACCCATGTCAAAAACAAGTTTGAGAAAAGTACTTATCACCTTTTCTCCATTTGTTTGCTGGTTTATCTCATAAAAACACGAAATCTAAGCATTTTATGTCTAATAAAATCTATTGTTCTCCTAGAGGCAGGCTTTAATTTATTAGAATAATGATCATAGCTGAAAACAGAACCTTTTTTAGTAGTAATTTTTAATATGAATACTGTTATGTAAGTACATGATTATTTTTCAATCTCAAATACATTGTCTTACCTAAATAACATTGTCCTGTCCTGTTCCACACAGGGAGAAGTTGTGGCCTTGGATCGAACCCGGAACAAGATTGAACGGATTCGTCAAAATGCACAAATGCTGCATTTGAAAAGTATCAAAGCTTATTGTTTCAACAGCGTTCAGGCTGTGAGCGATGACCCGTCACAGGAACCCGAAGGTACCAAGCAGCATCTTTAAGTGTTCTTTCAGTAACTGAAGGATCTTGTTAACTATCAGCTGTGTTTCTGTAAATACCCCAGGACCTCCTTTCCCTCCAGAGAGTTTTGACCGGGTTCTCCTTGATGCCCCCTGCAGCGGCCTTGGACAGAGGCCCAACATGTCCTGCACCATGAGCCTCAAGGAGATTTGTTCCTACATGCCGCTGCAGCGCAAGTTGTTTCATGCTGTAGGTTTTTATTCAACTTTGATAAAACACGTCTTCATCTTTTGTTTTACTGCCATTGCTTTGACATACTGGCAGTGTGTCATTTCAGCCTGTAGGTGGCAGCATCGGTCAGGTAGTAACATAAAATCATTTTTCTTAGGTGAACAGTATATACCCGCTGATCCACCTTATTCCTAGCCCCCATTGTGCCTTGCATGAATTATGGGCGCAACTTCCGGCGTGGACCAGAACCGGCATTTGTTTATGTGCAAACAGTACGAGCTCATGTAGTTTCTCCAAGCACTGTGGATTTAATTTAAACATGTGGGAACACCACCTGTCAGAGCTCAAACAGGACAATATAATCATACGACTGCCTGCTGAGGATGAGGGATGGAGGACGACCTGAAGAAGTGGCTGCAGATTACATCTACTAGCATATTTAGCTACTTCACTGACTTGGTTCTTCTGGCAGTGAAGCGATGAAGAACCTGAAAAGCTCTGAGGCGTATTAAAGGAGGTGCGACACAATTTTATTTACCTTAAAGCAGACATAGAGTCCAGCCAAAGCCTTAAAGTCCTCCATCACTGAGCTTGGGTTAATTGTGGAGAAAATCATAATACTGAAGACAAATACTATATTGCTTTCCATACACTTGAATTTATACCTGATGTCACACTGTTTTCAATCCTTCTTAGGATCCGGTGTCGCTTCTCTGGTTGTTTATTGTCACCCAGCCATACAGTAGGATGCAGGTCTGTCGGCCGACCTTATTACTGTGATACACCTCAGAGCTTTTCAGGTTGTTCATCACTTCACCGTCAGAAGAACCGAGTCAGTGAAGTAGCTAAACGTGCTAATGTATGTATGTCGGTTTCCTCTGTCGGCTGTTTGTCAACAAAGTGAAATGAGCACACATGCAGCGTTTTGGGTTTTTTCTTCAAGTTCAGATTTTTCAGCTACATTCTTCTTAATTCCTCATCGGTAGGCAGGCGATGGAAACTGTACCGCTTTTCACATAAACACTATTTTTCGTTTTGAATCCGTGTTCAAAACACTGTAGTTGAAGCCACTTATTTAGTTTGGTCTGGTTGTTCATGCAACCGCGAACACAACAGGTACCTGAACTCAGCACGGCCATTTTAGTGAACTTTACGTTTGTTAAATAAATGCAAACAAAACAAAAACAGTGTTTTATCTGCTAAACTGAATGCAAATGACTTTCAAATAAACTGTGGTCCGTGCTTTGCTATCATGGTTAACCGATGTTTCCTGCTACTTCCTGTGTCTGACAGGAAGTTGTACCATGATCATTCATAGAGCCCCCAGGAATAAGATGGATAGGAATACAATAAAGCAATTATGGTAGTTTTGACTTTTCATTTATACGAGATGATTAATATAAGAGTTTAAGTCAAACTTTTATAGGTGGCGGCAAATATTGGATAATATTTTGGAAGTTGAAAGTTTCATTTTTATGAAACAATATTATAAATGTAATATTTTGATCATGCTGAGCAATAGAGACCAAAATGTTTAAATGTGTCCTGTTCTTGTTTTAGGAGTCCATCAATTTATTTACCCTTTTCATACACTGGGTTGAAAACTATTTACATCTACTAGGTTGAAATGGGTTGAATACTGCCACCTGGAGGGCTGAAAACAAACATGTTTTTAACTTTATCAAGATGTTTTACCTTCACTATCCACAAGGGGCGCAACTGAGCTCATTTTTCTTAAATACGTTCAGTACAATTCATCATTCAAAAAAATCAAAGTGTAAATCATGTCATCAGGACAAGTGTCTTTAAGGGAGAAACGTTTTGTCTTTTCTCCAAACGACTTCATCAGTCTGAAGTCTGCCAACCAGATCTTTAAGACTGTGTTGCTGTATTTGCATATTGCCCAGGGCATCATTTTAAAAGAGATTAATAATCGCAAAGGATTTATTCCTGGTAAAATAAAGGTTTGATAATAAATACTAAAAATTTGTCTGGATGGCTTGGTTTAACCCTTTTTGTTTTTATCTACCTGGATGATTGCGCTTACAAACCATTTTCTTCATCATTCAGTCATAATGAACATAAACAAGCCCATTAGGCTGGGAAAGCAGGACTATCTAAAGTTTTTCTAATGCCAACTGAATCATCTCCAAAAACTACTTTTATGTTAAGCATTTTAAAATTTTAATTACAGCTGTTTTTATTCAAACAAATGTGCATGTTTTTGTGTTGCTGCAGGCGGTTCAGCTGTTAAAGAAAGGTGGCGTTTTGGTGTACAGCACCTGCACAGTGACTCTAGCAGAGAATGAGGAGCAGGTAGCCTGGGCCCTCAAGACCTTCCCTGACCTCACCTTGCAGCGACAGGTAAAAAAACAAGAGAGAGTAAGCTGCTTCAAATTACAAAGGCATGTCTCAGAATATTGTCTGTCTTCCTCAGGAGCCTCACATCGGTGCAGAGGGCATGCTGGGAGCCGGTCTGTCAGCTGAGCAGCTGCGCCTCCTCCAGAGGTTCAGGCCGGAGCTGAGCTGGGAGCAGACAGACGCCACAGCCCCCCTCGCCTGCAGAGCAGACAGGGACACCATCGGCTTTTTTATTGCCAAGTTCCTAAAAAACTGACCAGAGGGCTTGTTTCCTCGACACTGTCCCCCACTTGAGACTACGAGACGGGAAATGTAGTGTTTACGTTACGACACCGTGCGCTTTGACGAGCCGGCGTTGACAAAAATCTCACTCCTGTTTACAGCGTCTGCCTTTTAACAGCTGCTCTCTGAAACTGCAGGCCATATAGGGATAAGCTTTATAAAGACCATGGGGCAGGGGGGGATGAATGAGTGCAGCAGTTCTGGGGTCGTCATAACAACAGTGACGACACAGCTGCCATGGTGACGGTGGATTCGCAGGATCTGGGAGTGGAGAGATCAGGAAGTAGTGTGTAGAAAGAGGTCATAAGAGGTATTAACAATTTAGAGTGTTCAACGGTGCTGGAAACAACCGGGACGGCTAATTGGCACGTTTGATTCTGGTGTTAAAAATGTTGCCAGAGTGGAAACTGCACGCTTTTCATTTAAGAAAAGAGCTTTTTGTTAAATCTGTCTGGGAACACAGGTTTCAGTAAAAATGACTTCAAATCTCTCATGTTTTTTAAGAACCAAAATGATTATTTATTACAGCTTTTTAAATTACTCGTGTTGACGTTCTGTTTGTCGTTAAATAAAACTCATCCTATAAAAACGTTTTTATTTTTTAAGAAATGATCATTTTTAATGGTTTACTGTAGATTAAATTTTGTAAAAGATTAAAAATAAAAGCGTGCAGCAGGGTATTTTGCCAGCACTTTTCAGAATCTCGATTTTGGAGACCAAGTAAGTGAAAGTAGTCGATGCATATTCAGAAGATTTTTACAAGTGCGCCATAAGTGGATTTAAAGATTTAACTGGACTATGAACCCAACGAAGTTCAGTCAGGTCGTCTGGACAGTTTTTTATTTTTTTTTTGAGACGTTTTTTCCTTCATCCAAAGGACTTCATCAGTCCGAGTTGACTCCTCTGTGGCAGCCATAGCCAAAGTGGTTCAAGACATCAAAGTTCGCTCAATAATCCAGGTAGAAAATCCAACAAAGCTCAGTCAGGTCGTCTGGATGGTTTCTTTCTTTCTTATTTTTTTAATTGTTGAGACATTTCGTCCTTCACCCAAAGGACTTCATCAGTCCGAGGAGCCACAGACAAACTCGGTCTCACAAGCAGCACACTCCCATAGTGGACCAACCAGTTTATAGATGAAACATCTCAACAAAGAAACAAAAAAACATCCAGATGACCTGATGAACTTTGTTGGATTTTTTTTTTTAACTTGGATTATTGAGCATGAACTTTGATGTCTTGAACCACTTTGGCTATAACTGCCTCAGAGGAGCCAACGGGGGAGAGGGTGGGCCCCAGAAACAATCTGTTCACCAGCAAACTGGTTGGTCCACTATGGGAGTGTGTTGCTTGTGGGACTCAGTTTGTTTGTGGCTCTTCAGACTGACGAAGTCATTTCGATGAAATGTCTCAACAAAACAAACACCCAGATGACCTGACTGAACCTTGCTGGTTACTGAGCATGAACTTTGATGTTCTGAACAATTATGTTTGTGGAGCACAAAGTTGCAGCACTTTTAATTCCACATCGGCTTCAGTTTTGGTTTTCTGAGCATCACATCAAATTACGAGCCATAAGACACATGCATCCATATCACACCTCTCCTCTTTGTGTATTTTCTTGTAAGAGCCTGTTATCAGCTGGAACATCTGCTCAGCTGGCTACTGTCAATTCTGACAACAAACACATCAGTTCATCTCTGGAAGGACCTCTGTCAGTTTTGGCAGCATCTGTGTGCGAAGAAACAACTTTCTATTTTCGACGCATCCCTTCCAGTACTGTCACTGATGTCGAAGTTGTCATGGCGACTCAGCAGGCAAGTCGGTGAGTCTACCTCAATTTTTCAGCAGTTTCTCATGGCTATTTATAGACTTCGCAAACCTCCTGTGTCTGAGACTTCTGACAAAGAACATAAAAATCTACCGTGTCGGTTCTTCGTCACTGACTTTATTTTAAATTTGGGCGTTATGTACACTTATAAAACCTGTAGGGCTACAAACGTAGCATAGAAATAGTTTTATTTATAATTACACGTGTCAGGTAAAAAGAATGGAGCAGGGCGGTGTGTAAAAAGTGCATGGAGTCAGGCTAAAAAATAAATAGGTTTTAGTATCAGTTCATGAAATTACTCATCGCTTCATCCAACGGAGCAGATGGAAGCTCTTAAATCCTAAACTGCGTGGATTTGTTTTAAATAATGTCGCGTGTCAGAACGGAGAACAGATGGTGGATTAAAATAAGCTGGTACACATTTAAAATACTTTGAGCTTCTTTGATAAATTAATATTTTAATTGTAAGTGAACTGACCAAAATTTCCCGTAGTTAACATTCTTTGTACTGTAAGAAATGGGAGTCGAACATTCATCAGAAAATGGGTCAGACTTGATAAAAAGATGAACCAGAATGAAGTTTTCTGAGAGCTGGGTGTCCTCTCAAACCGTTTCCACTTGAAACGAGAGTGAAACAACAAAAGTGCAGGATAAAAGTCTACCAGTGTTAGAAAATGGTTCTGGACCCATTCAAAGAACAGTACTGCATGTTCGACAAGACATTACTGTTGAGCTTGTTTGTCTTGTAAAGGTTTAAAATGGTGGATACAGAATAATAATAAAAAATAAAATAAAAAAAAACATTAAAAGTTTAACATAAAATTAAAAGTGTAGTTTGACTCTTTGGGAAAATACTTTTCTGCTGGGAGAATAGGATTGTTTTTTAAAAGCATCTGCAGCGTTTGGAGTTTTGTTTTCACCCTGTCAGTGACATGAGATGTTTTCCTGCTATTCGTACATAAAACCATTGGTGTCAGAAGCATTTGTAATGTGTGTGTGTGTGTGTGTGGGGGGGGGGGGCACACTGGTGAGGGTGCTTGTCCCCCATAAAATTTTGAATAAAGTAGATGCCATTTCCTGCATTTTGGTGCATTTTAACAGGCTGTTTAACATCTACAGGAGTTTTTCCTACTGTGTTTTTCAGACTACAAGGAGCACATAAAATCCTTTAATTGTCTTAAAAATCAACAGTGAGTCTAATAATCCGGTGCACCGTATGTACTGATTTTGGTTGTGCTTACTGACCTCTAACTGATTTTATATGGTTATTGTGAATGAGGTGAATAAATTTTGACTTATCTGATTGTTTTGTTTTGCTTAATGCGCCTTACGTATGAAAACAGACCCGTTCATTGACATTGTGCCTTATAATCCAAAAAATACGGTACATAACTACTGTAGAGTTAATTGTACAACAAGAAGTAGCCTGACCAACAGCTCCCCTTGTGTGGATAGAGCACGCTCCATTTCTTTCACATATCCTTAATGCCCTCATTGCGGTCAATAACTGCCGGCATTAACGTAGCACTAAGCTAGCGAACAACATAGAGGTGTCTCCCCCTCCTAACTGGCCCTGTCAACAAAAAAACCCTGAAGAGATGAGCATCCTGCCAAGCCAAGTCACCTCGAGGGAACACTGCTCGAGGTGTGGTGAGTTGTAGGTAACCAGGAAAACCCGGAGTGGACTTTTATTCAATTGAGTATTCTCCTATTGATCAAGTGGAATGGATTTGTTCATGAAGAAACAGTGCTGGATGAATTAATATTTTATGGTAAATGTGTGTGTGTGTGTGTGTGTGTGTGTGTGTGTGTGGGGGGGGGGGGGGGG
>JARVGQ010000760.1:16306473-16322623 GCA_031762355.1 Hypsolebias martinsi | reverse complement strand
CTACATTTTGATTTTCAGCACTTATGAAATGAGCCTGCTGATTTAAAACAAGATATACTTTGTTAGTCTTTATGAGTGTATTTGTTCTTGTTATTTATGTGGGGGATAAAGCAAGAAACAGAGAGAGCATGTTTTGTTGGAGAGTTATGACGCTCAGGTGTAAAGCGAATCAAATCAAAGTCAAATGACAAAAAAAAAAATTGAACGGACTGAAGTCAAATAATTACTTTTCCCTGTGGATATTTGGAGTAGATTTCAGTGAAGTGTAACTTCATGGCCTCATCATTCAATAAGACGAATCCTGCTCTACTGCAGGACTCGCTATAGCCTATTAAGGACATGCACAGGGCCTATTTAAAGCAGCAGCACACATCTGTAGGCCAAACAAACTTGTTACACACTACCTCAGCTAACCTCTGGGGACAGATAAATACCAACCGAGGAAGAACAGGGAAGGAAGTGGGGTAAGAGCTTGTTTTAGGACAACGGAGATCTTACCTTCCCTCAAATCGGTGTTTCAAAAAGTCGAACAGCGCTTTTTGCATCATATCTGTCACCTGTTTACGAGATTCAAACAGGGAAGCTGATTAAGGACCAGATTTTTCTCACAGAAAGAAAACAAATAGAGGTTGTGTTTGAAATGTTGAAAAAAACCTCGTAGCCCTTCAGCGACGGTCCAACCAGAACCACAGGCCGCATAGAAGGCACAACGTCGTACGGAGGAATGTGTTCTGTCTTTGAAAGGCAGAAAAATAAATTATTTAGTCACATTTTTATAGAAACAGGATGAACGTAATCACAAAACACTTAAGGGATGTTAAAACACCAAAATAGACTTTGGATGATAAAAAAAACACCAGAACACAACAGAACCATGTAACAGAACATCTCAATGAGGCTGATAGAACTCAAGTCTTTTTATTTGTAGACAGATTTTTTTTTTACTATGATCTATAGCATAATTGGAGACTGCCTAGTAAGGAAGCCATTTATCATTATCCACCTGACAAGGGTTTCTTAACTTTATATCTTACTCTTCCATCAACTTTAACATGGACCGAACCACGATGTGTACACCCACAAATATTATATCAAAATGACCGGCACGGCACCGTGATGTGTGCCATTACATTTAATGGCTTTTCAAATTACCACAGTGACGTAATTTGCAAACAAAGACGCCGTATTAGTCATTTTTCATAGGCTGGCTACAAATCAAATATCCAACATAGCCACCTGAGCTAAAAAGAAAAATATACTGTAAATTAGCCATTGTTTGGAGATGTTAAGCTCAAATTTGTTGTGGTGGTAGCTGAGAACAATGCATAATAATAATTTTTTTTAAATTCAAGATGGTCACCAAAGCGACATTTAAATGGCTTTAACTTGGTTATTTCTGCACATATAGAGCTGAAATTTGGTGTGGTTATAGCTGAGAATATTTCTTATCACATACTGATCTAAAAAAAAAAAAAAAATCCAAGATGGTCAACATAGCTTAAAAGAAAAAAAAATACTACTTGATATTTTGCCATGTTGAGCTAAAATTTGGTGTGATGGTAGCTGAGAACAAACCCAAACACACTGTACTGTCAAATCAAAAATTTTAAATGGCCACCATATGGCAGTCCCCGTCGAAGTTTCTCCAGGGGTGTTCTAGTTCATTTAATCTGATTTGTGACTAATCTCATCTGTCTCATGGTCCTGATGTCAAACAGCACAGGGCATGCACAAAAAAAAATAAAAAAAAATAAAAATAAAAATAAACCAGGAAAGAGAGGAAAAAGAAAAAAAGGGTCAACAGAGACTAAAAGTGAAAGACTTCAGGACAGAGACATGCTCGCTGCTGTCAAAGTGGGAGATCAGTTCAAGGAAGAGCAGCATAATATAGTCCGGTCACCTGAACAGTACCAGCGTAGATAGATACTGTATGGTAAAGTGATTCAGTTCTTTAATCTGTTTATTGTTTATCTAGCATTCACATTTTCTATTTTTTTTTTCCTTCATATTTGTTGCAATCTAACTACTTCTGCATTCATTGTGCTATTTTAGGTATTCATATATCGCAAAGTGGGCGGCACTACGTTTAGCTTTCATCTATATTTTTGCTCTTTTTATCGTTTCGCTGCTGTTTTGTTAATTTTAGCATGCAGTTATTTTGCCCATTTTAGCTTTAAGCATAGTTTTGTTAACTTTAGCTTACTGATAGCTTCTCTTAAGCTTGTTTTAACTTGATATCATTGCTTAAAGTTCCTGTTGAGTCTTGTAGTCACTGTTCTTGTTGAAAAGCATGATAAGCATCTTTCCTTTTGAAGTTTCTATACTTCTAGTAATATTTAATTTCAGCTTACTTTATGCACAAACTGAGTCCAATAATTTTTACGACAGTAGGTCATCTGGTACTTTCAGTACCCGTACTTGCGTGGGTACAAAAAGGAGCCGTCTGCCACAGGACAGAAGTACAGCCTAACCAGCAGCAGAATTTTAACACTCCGGCTGTGGGCAGCTCTTGTCCAGGAAGCATTTTGTGCTCATTTAATAATAATAATAATAATTAAAAAAATAAAAATAAAAAAAAACTTGTTTTTGAAAATGTCTAAGAAATCAAGTACAGATACATCTATACTATGCATACTATAACATTATTTCAGTAAGTTTAGATGGAATATAATAGTGTGAATGCCAGGCATTCACACTATTGTGATCCATTTTTCAGCATCTTTCTCGTTCCACAATTTTTGTGCCATTTCAACAAATTATAAATCAAAATTTAATAATTTTTTTCATCTACTTTCAGCTGTTTTTCAGCTGTTTTGCGCTCCTTTCAGATTCTTTCTTCTAACTAGTACATTTTTGTGCTAACTTCTTTCTGCTAATTTCGACTTGTTATGCACCCTTCAGCTTAAATATGCAAGTTTCAGCTCTTCTGCTATTTCAGCTACTATTTAGCTGTTTTTATGTTTATTTTAGCCTTTTCAGCTAATTTTACATTGTTTGCAACCATTTCAACTTTTTTTCAGCCTAATTCAACAAGTGTGCTCTTTCCACTTCTTTCTGGTAATTTAAGCTTCTGCTTTTTAGCTACTTTTCAGCTGTTTTTTGTTTATTTCAGTTTTTTCAGACAATTTCCTCTTTTTTGTGCTCATTTCTGCTTCTTTCAACAAACGTTCTTTCGGCTTCCTCTTGCTAATTTCAGCTTGTTCTACATTTTCAGCTACTTTTTAAAATAAGTTTTAGCTAATTTCATCTGTTTTCAGATAGTCAACTTTTTTGTAGTAATTTCTGCAACTTTCAGCCTAAATAACTTCTTTCTGCTAATTTCAGCTTGTTATACTTTCAGCTTTTTTCTGCTAGTTTCAGCTTTTTTCCCTACTTTTTCAGCTGCAGTTTTTTTGTGCTAAATTTAGCTTTTTCATCTAAATCCACATTTTTTAGCTAATTTCAGCTCTTTCCACTTTTTTCTGCCTTTTCAGCACTTTTTTTTGCTAAATTCAGCCTTTTTTGTGCTAATTTCTTATTTTTTTGTACTTTCTGCTTATTTAAACCTAAGTCATCAAATATGTGCTCTTTCTGCTTCCTTCGGTTAACTTAGGCTTGTTCTTCCATTTCATCTACATTTCAGCATGTTTGTCTAATTTCAGCTGCTTTTCAGCAAGTTCTTCAGCATAAGCATTTACTCTGCATTTGCACAGGAAATGCTATTTCCCTAGTTTTATTTTATTTTAATGTCAATGTCAACCTCAGCCTGTTGGTCTGAAACTGAGAATTTAACATTGCCCTGTGTCTGAGGTGTCTAACTGAGCAGCTCGTCTGAAGGATGTGCACATGTGTCAGCACATAAGAAACATTTAAGTTCTTTATTTACAAAAGCAAAAACAATTCATGATCTAAGCTGAAATTTGGAGGCCAGGCAGCTGGGAAGTTATTTTCTCAGTCCCCCTGTACTTGCTTGGTTTGTTTTGTCTTTTAGATAAGTGTTTCAGTGAGTTTATTATGGCTTCTTTCTTGTAGTCCATCAGCCCCTCTTACTCATCAACCCACTTCTAAACATTTTCTACCATTTGCTGTCGTCACCGAGCTTCCCCCGGGACGTTGTGGGAACTGTTGCACACTGCTGCAGGCTTTGAACTGAGCTATTATTGAACAACGTGATTCTGCTTAAATACTTTAAGTCGATCCGGTTCGTCTTAATAACACAGTGCAATCATGTGAAACGAGGCTTGTTGTCAATCTGTGCATGCCTGAACTATTCTGTATATATCTGCAACAGTTTTCTACCAGTTCATTTGAATTATTTTTGTCTGATGGTAAAATCTATATTGATGTCAGGCAGAAAGTAAGTGCCATGAGTTACTATTTATAAATGAGTATTTTACAGTCTAGCAGTTAAGTTAATCAGAGTCTTAGATAAAAAGTTACTTGAAGTTCTTCACATTTCTATCAGCTCTTGTCAATGAGTTAATAACAAAGAACAGACATTGACTTCTGATGTTACGTCTCACACGGAGATCCCACCGTTAGCATTTCAAAGATCACAAACACTGAGGAACAACAAGTGGGGCGGGGGTCAGAACAGAGGTGAAATCTCCTGTTAGGGAAAGGCAGACCATGCTGTGTTGTCGCTCTGCACTCCAGAACTTACCGACTTCTGCTTCTGCTTAGCTGTGGTGGGACGGAGAAGGAAAGAGAAAGAGGTTAAGAACCGGCATGCATGTTAATAGCAGTGTGTTGACAAACAGGACGGGCGCTGAGTGAGGTCGAGCAGCCGCAGACGTTTTAGCCAGAGCCGTGCCAGCGGTCAAGGAAGAAGAGAGGGGCGAGGTGGTCTAGATTTTACCTTCTTAAAGAAGGCCATTCGTTTCTCTTTTGCAAGAGGTGATATAACCGTATTTGGATTGGCTTTAGGGGAGCGCAGGTTGACGTGGAGCTCGTTTTCCTCGAGGTCTAAACCTGTGGCGTCTATGTCAACAGCTACCCACACAGACAGACAAGAGTAATATTACAGAGAGACGGACGATCGCTGGGGATGGGAAACGTTTCACATCAATTACAGCATGGAACGTAAATACTACAAAGACCATAAAGAAAACGCTGAAAATCACATTTGTGCAACAGATAACATATATTTAACTGATACCTGCATTTTACCGTTGTCCTCTGGATGGGTTCATCTTTGTTGAAACGTTTCATCTTTTATCCAAAAGACTTCTTGAGTCTGAGGAGCTGCAATAAACTCAGTCTTATAAGCAGCTAGGGCTGGACAATAATTCAATATCGATATATATCATGATATAATTTTATTCAATAACAGTGATATGAGTTTTATGGACATTTTCGATATTTCGATATACATTACGCTACGATTACAGCGTTTTACCGACACATTCTTCTGTTCAGGTTGAAGCAAACAGAAAAAGCCGCGGCACAACTATGTAAGTGCGTGGTGATGTACACCGCACACAGAGCTCGAGTCCAGAAAGAATCAGCGGTAGCTGGATAGGCTAAGCTCCAAATCGCAGTAAGTTTTCACTTCAAAATGATCTAACTTGTTCCACCATC
This sequence comes from Hypsolebias martinsi, assembly GCA_031762355.1. Taxonomy (NCBI): domain Eukaryota; kingdom Metazoa; phylum Chordata; class Actinopteri; order Cyprinodontiformes; family Rivulidae; genus Hypsolebias; species Hypsolebias martinsi. Next base: position 16,317,064 of record JARVGQ010000760.1, on the reverse strand, counting down.
TGAAGAGTTTCCACTCGATAGAATATGCTGATTCAGAAGATGAAGAACAATGTGTCCCTGAAACAACTCCCCCAGCTGTATCAAAAGAGAAACCCATGCATGAGTTAGGTTATGTTGTTGTTTAAAGTTAAAACTATTAATACTGACAAAGTTGAGAGTTTTATGTTTATTTGACGGTGATTTCAAAATTTTTGAAGACTAAATACAAATAAAAGGTGAACATTAATTTATTTGTACAGTTTTTATAGTTTTTCTGAGGCTTTTATATTCTTTATTTCGATATCGGAATTATATCATTATAGACCAAAATTAAGAAATATATCGTGATAAAAGTTTTGGCCATATCATCCAGCCCTATTAGCAACACCTTCTCATCGTGGAGCAACCGGTTTGCTGATGAAATCCAGAACTAGTTGTTCCCTGACCAGTGATCATTCTGTATTTTGCAGGAGTTTCAGAGAAACAGACGTTTATTTTCTTAACAGAACGTTCTAGTGTCTTTCAATCCCCAAAATACATTACGGCAAAGACTGGTTCATCCCAAAGAACCAGTCCCCCGGCACAAACAGAGTAATTTTGTGTATGTTGTTCAGTGTCAGGAGGGCTGTGATCAGTTCTACATTGGGGAAACTAAACAGCCACTGGCCAAAAGGATGGCCCAGCACAGAAGATCTACATCATCAGGCCAGGACTCTGTGGTCTACACTCATCTCCAGGCCAGCGGTCACTCTTTCAGGGATGAAGATGTTCACATCCTTGATAGAGAGGAACGATGGTTTGAGAGAGAAGTGAAGGAGGCCATCTTTGTGAAAAGAAACCGTTCATCATTAAACAGGGGTGGAGGCCTCCTTGTCCAATCGTCACCTGTTCACAATCAACTCAGCCCTCTGTGAATAGCAAGCAGCCATCAGGGCACTAACAATCAGTCGTCAGGCTGGTGGTCCTCCTTTTGCATGTGAACAATTAGTTTAGGCAGTCACTAGCAAACTGGTTGCTTAACAGACTGAGTATGTTGCAGCTCCTCAGACTGAAGAAGTCTTTTGGATGGCTGTGGCTGAGTGGTTAGAGCAGTCATCTTCCACTGCAAGAGTTGGGGGTTCGATTCCACCAGCCGTCACATGCCAAAGTGTCCCTGGGCAAGACACTGAACACCTCATTGTCTGTGTGTGTGTCCATCGTTGTATGAATGTGATAAAGCAGAGATTAGTGTACATAGAGATATAGTGTATGGATGGGTAAATGAGGGCACAGATTGTAGTGCAAAGCACTTTGAGTATCTTCATAAGACAGAAAGACACTATATAAGTACAGCCCATTTACCATTTTGGATAAAAGACCAAACGTTTCAACAAGAAGAACCCGTCCAGAGGACTTGACTCCACTTTGTTAGATTTATCTATCTGGATTATTGAGCCTTCATCAGGACACATTACCTTTATATTATTTTCAGTAGTTAACTGTTGATTTACAAGACCAAAGCATATACTGAGGGCAAAGTTTGTTTCTAACACTGCTACTCACCAGATGAAGGAGGAGTAGATTTCCTTGAGTTAGGAACCACTTCACCTAAACTAGATGATGAGTTTGCTCCAAGTTTACTGAAATGGCAGATTTTTGTGAAGTAAGATAAACAGGAATCAACAAAGCAAATCCAAATTATCACCAAATGAGGTGAAAAGATAACATCTTAATCACTGATCCTGCCTCTTACCTGGAGTAAAACTTGCCCTGTTTGGCTCTCTGCTCCTGGAGGATGCGAGTGTTTTCAAGCTTCACCGGACTGGGAATGAAGCCAATTTCACAACCTTCTTTCACCAGGCGTCCTATCCACCAGTCGTTGTTGAATTTCTACCCAAAATAACACATGACAACTATGCTGAGCAACCGTCTTATTAGCATCCCTATTGTGAATATCAACACTGTGGAAATACCTCTTTGACATGAAGGAAGTCTTTAGCTTCAAAGGAGATGGCCATCCCTGGCACGGGGACATCATCGTCATGACATGGGCTGTAGCCGACATTGGTGCGAACGCCAAATGCAACTGGTTTGGTCTACCAGAAGGCGCAAAACAGAAAGACAAACACAAATGTCAGATCTCAGAGAAGCTTTAAATGACAGGGGAAAAAAAAACACACTGTAGCTTTAGGTTAACAGGAAAGACATGACCAAAATGTCAAATAGTTGATCTTTTGTTCACTCCGGGAGAGCTGTGTCTCATTTTTTGTCCAAGATGTAAAAATAACTTGTGAGATACATGCAGACTTGGGCTTCTTTCCAAAAATGTCCTGCTTTTGAATTGTGCTCCTGCTACGTGTTTAACTTCTGTTACAATTCAGTCTCAACGTGACAGAGATTACCGGTACTGCTTCAACACCTTTAGTAGAACTTAAGCTGCACAAACAGCACGTGGGTAATAAATCAATCCAACAAGCTTTATAATGGCAGAATCAATACGGAGCTTCCTGCCTAATAACAGCTGGCCTTCCCTTTTCAGACATATAATCATTAGGATAAAGCAAACTGTAATGAAATATCCTCTGTAATCTGAGTAAACTGGTAATTTAGCAACTTCAATACAGCTGTGTTAAAAAAAAGCGACATAAAAAATAAGACTTAACAGGTGAACTACTTTTTGAAGGTTTAAGAATTATATGACATTCTCCTGGACATAATGTTGGAGCCAGTCTGGCGGTAGCGACTGCAGCAGTTGGCCACATGGTCCTGCCCTCGACCAAATTACATCACTCAGTCTGGGACGGAGTGAAAAGCATGATAGACGTAAACTGAAAAGCAAAATTAAATGCACAAGGATGTAGCTTACAATAATCCCTCGGTGTAAACTCACATGCTAAATATTTACCTGCAGATTAAAAAAAAAAGAGGAAGATGGAAATGGTGTATAATATTCAGCTTGATGCCAAAGTGAAACCACCAGACCAGAGTTTGGTGCTGTAATTCAGTTGGACAGTGTTAGAGGAATGCTTTCAAAGTGCACTCAAATCTGGCCCGTTGTAGTGATTTTATTCTAGCCGGACCACAATCTGATTTTCTCTAAGCAACCAGAAAACAAAATAGTGTTGGGCTTGTGTCATAACTGCATGAGAAATGGGCAATATATTTATCTACATCCTTCGCTGATTTGGAGATAGACCAGTTTGTTGTGCTGCAGTTTTGAAGCTGCAACTGCTGATGCCCTAACCATGTGTGGAAACAAGCTAAAAGTCGCATAATGACCTCTGTAGAAAATGTCATCACCTACATTCACTTCAAGTATCCATCCACTATCTTTTTATGTTCTTTTTATATTATCTTTTTAAAATGTTAATTTAGAATATTTTAAGTAATAGTGAATATGGGGTTAGAGCAAATAATTCAACATCAATGGCTCTCACGGAACCAATGGAAGAGATAAATGCTTTTGATTAAAAACAGTCTTGTGTTAGTTTTTTTGTTGATTAAAAAAAGGCCTTCGACACTACTGACCACACCAATCTCCTTGAAAAACTGAATAAATATGGCATTAGAGGATTAGCACTACAGTGGGTATCTACGGTAGTTATTTAAATAATAGGAGACAGTTTGTACAGGTAAACAATGTAAGAGCTGAATTTTGTGTTAATGGATGTGGAGTTCCGCAGGGCTCTGTGTTGGGACCAAAGCTGTTTATTTTGTATGTGAATGATCTGGTTGATGTGTCAGGACTTTTGAAGTGTGTTTTATTCGCATATGATACCACTTTTTTTGTTGGGGTGAAGATATTGAACGGATGTTAGAGATGAAACAGGCATAATTCGTAAAAATGCAAAGTTGGCTCCAACTTAATAAGTTATTAAATTTGGAAAAAACAAACTACATGATATTTAGTAATAGAAATAAAATTATTCACATCCCATTTATAATTAACAGTATTAAAATTCATAGAGTTAATGATATTATATATATAGATATTATAATCTGACATGGAAATCTCATGTAAATTACTGAATAAAAATAGCAAAATCAATTGCATTATAAAATAAAAAAAAGTTTTTGAATGACAAAGCTTTGTATATACTGTATTGTATAATGTTATGATTGTTCCATATTTAATCTATTGCATTGAAGTTTGGGGAAAAGCATGCAAAACTATTACCCTATTTTTATTTTACAAAAAGGAGTTACAAGAATTATTAGTAAGAAGTGCTATGATTCTATTGGACACTCAACAAATATATTATTTCATCAATTGAAATTATTAAAATTTCTGATTTAGCTGAATATAGTACTTTACATGTCATGTATTAAGCTCATGAATATATTACCCCCAAATATTCAGTTAAAATTTGTTAAAAAAAAAAAAAAAAGTCATTATAACCTTAAGGGAATGGAAATGTTTGTAAAGCCTCCATTTAGACTACCGTAGTCTGAAGGAGCTGTGTTGTAATTCAGGGACTGTATATTTGTCTTCGCTTTGGGGATTGTTCAAGCCTGAGTTGTTTATTTATTTTATATAAATAAGGGGCATATATTATAAGAATTTTCTTCTTCTTTCTGCACCCTTTTCATTCATTGTTCTTTCTTTTTTCTTTTTTGATGTATTTGTTTTGTTTCTTTTAAATGCATGAATGAATAAATAAATAAATAAATTAAATCTTTACTTGTGTCTTCCTTTCTGGGCCGCAGGAGTCACTGAGTTAAAAGAATGAATCAACAGGAGTTGGTGACAAGAACATTAACCTAAAGTAATAGCAATAACACCTAAAAGAAAGCCAATACTGAGCTTTTATTTCATGTGTTAAATGATGCTATGATCGTGATGTCACAGCTTTTATTTTTAGTCACCAGGTAAAAGACTTGAAAACAAATCTTTTTTTTTTCTTTTCCTATTTTTTTTTATTTTTATTTTTTATTATAAACAAGTCCCACACTTTACTCAGACATATTTTAGGATGAGGACAGGTACCTTCAACATCAGTTTTTTTTTAGAAAATCTTCCAGATTGGTGAATTTTAACAAGAAAAGGTAAAAACATTTTTAGACTTTTTGTTATTTTAAATCCTTTTTGTTTAGATGAACTTAATATTATTTAATGAAACTGAGACCGAGATGATTTTGTGTCACTTTTATTTTGGTAACAGGAAGTGTTTGAGTGCATCAAACCATGTCAGAAAAATGTTTATGCCAATCAACCTGTAGTTTTTATGACCCTGTAAAGTATTTTTGTTAGTTTTTGCATTGATAGATGATTGTATTGTTGTAACCTGTTCCCTGGATTCACATGAAAAACTCATTTTACATACAGTTTTATTCTTACCAAACATTTTCTATTAAACTTCCTCAGTGGAAAATAAATACTTACAATGTACAACAGTGTTTTAGGGCCATTGTAATTCAAAACAAATAAATAAAAGTAGCTGGACTGAAACGAGAAAAAAAAATACTGAAATTTTAGTAATTCAGAAACTAATGTGGAATTTACGTATATGTATAAAAATAAAGCAATTTTTTATGATTAAGTATAGAAATTTGCAGGAAAAAAACTATGATATTCTCTAACTTGAAATTTGTGGGGGAGAAAAATCCAGGCTTCTGGGAATCAAGTCTTATATTTACTTAAAAAAAATACCCCACAGATGTTTACAGATCTTGAGTATATTGAAGTGTCCCCTGGGCAAGACATTGAACCCCTCATCATGTTGCTGCGCTGCCCTGGCAAAATGCAGCTAATTTAACCATTAAAGTGCATTTATTAAGTAAAAGTTCAACTGAGACACCCCTTTGCTATAATGTTGAGCAAACAAATGAATGTTTTTAGGTGCCTATCTCGTTAAATTTTGAGGAAATGCACAGCGAGTCGCCCTCTGTGCGTTCCTGTTTCTGCATATCGGCTTTTGAGAACACAGATGATTTGACCTTCAAAGTGCATTTATTAAGGAAAAGTTAAACTGAGACACACTTTTACTATAATTTTGAGCAAACAAATAATTGTTTTTAAGTGTTAACCTTGTTAAATTTTTGTTAAAATCCTCCCGTGCACGCTTCCGCAGCCGCCATTTGGCAGCCAATTGATTTTTGGCACAGCACCGGCACACATTTCATGCTTGTCAGCTGTGACGCATAATAGATGCAACAAACATGGCGAAGCAAGGTATTTATAGATTTTTCCACTTTATTAGACATATTTGGACTGATGCAACTTATAAGGCGATACAACGTGTATGGCGGAAAATACAGTAATAGAATTTAAATGATAACGACAACTAAAAAAATAACAGAAATCCAGGTATTTTTCTCAAAACGACAGAAATGTAAATACTCAGCGGTGTGATGGTTTTAAGGCGTATGTGAGTGTGACAGTTACATTGAGGTAAACATCCAACCTGTTGTGTGCAAAGCTGGGACTCACAGAGGACAGAAAGCCCTTTGCATGCACGGTCACATTCCTGCATGAAGGTGTGAAGTCCATTATAAATTTATAAACTGTGCTGACTCAGTTACCTCACTCAGACTGGTTTCATCATGACGTAAAGACATTCATGAATGTCCTGCTGTGCCACTAAATAACATTAATAACTGGGATATTTGAACACAACAGCATCTATAAACTCCATTTGGTTTCTGTTCTTCTCAACCAGACTGAGAAAGAGAGACAGGATAACCAGTCAAACTGAGGCCCTGTTGTAACCCTGAACCTTAGCTGCAACTTGTTACATATCACATGCATATTTCATTAAACAACTCCCAGTCTGTGTGAACACCATTTTCTGCTGGTGCTAATTTACCATGTAACAAGCCGTAGCCTTTCCAGTAGCAGCACACACACACATACACACACAAGAGACCCCACACAATAAATCAACATCCCAACATTGTTTCACCTTGAATGTTATAGATCGATTTGAAATTAACTCTCCACAGCTCGGTGTACTGGCCTCAGGCTGTACTCAGCCTGCATTATTTATTTTTATATGGCATCATAGTAACTTTTATTCATTTATAATGGGAAATTGTTCTATAATTATCCAAGGTTGGTGGAGTATATTAGATTTGCTTCTCCAGCTGACAGTTGTTCACTCTACTTTGTATGTCTTGTGTGAATTTTTGTTTAGTTTCCTAACATCACATCATTTATACACATTACCCATCTATTATTTATATAAATAACTTGCATTTTATTTTAGACTGTTAAAAAACACCCTGGATGTTTTTGATGATGTTGGTGTATGTCTTCTTAAATGACAAAAACTATTACTGTACTTTCTGCGGCATAAGTCGCATCAGTCCAAAAATGTCTAATAAAGAGGAAAAAAAACATTAATAAGTCGCTTCACTGTATAAGTTACATCTATTATGTGTCACCGCTGACCACCCGGAAACGTGCTGGTGTTGTGTCGAAAATTGACTAACTGCCAAATGGTGGCCGTGTGAACGTGTACGGGAGGACTTTAACAAGAATTTAACAAGATGAACACAAAAACAATTATTTGTTTGCTTAAAATCACAGAAAAGGTGTGTCAGTTGAACTTTTCCTTAATAAATGCACTTTAATGGTCAAATCAGCTGCATTTCAAGAATCGATTTGCGGCTGCTGGAGCGCGCAGAGGGACGACTCACTGTGCATTTCATCGAAATTTAACAAGCTAACCACCTAAAAACAATTATTTGTTTGCTTGACATTATAGTAAAGGTGTGTCTCAGTTGAACTTTTTCTTAATAAATGCACTTTAATGGTCAAATCAGCTGCATTTTGCCAGGGTGGTACGGCGAAATGAAGCAGATTTGACGGTTATTCCAGGCGAGCTGGACGAAGGTGGCAGTCTATGGCAAGCCGACTGTGTCATTAATAGCCACTTTTACCTATTACATGACACAACGGCATGCTATATTGCTCGAGTGCCATCTAGCGGCTGAAAATGGTAGTGCTCAATATTTTCAGTCAGAATGAATGAAAACTGTCATATCTCAGCCAAGAATTGTTTATAAATGTAGGAACTAATCCATAAATACGTCGCTTCAGCGTCTGAGTCGCAGGGCATGCAAGTTATGCAAAAAATGCAACTTATAGGCCAAAAAATATGGCACTGTTTAATAATGACCTTTTTTTTTAATCCTTTGTATCAGTTTTAATATAACATAATGGTTCTTTATACAGTTTTTACAATCTAGCTCAATCTGCCTACTTAGTGCTTTTTCTGCTATTCATGTGCCAAAGTGTTTAATCTCTCTGCCTCTGCTCTTTTATGGATTTTTAGATTGTCATGGTTTTTTTGATTATTTAAAATTCATAAACAAAGTTTAGTGCTGTATTATCTTACCTAATCACACTTTGTTCATATACAAGAAAACTGTGTTCCAACTAACTGTGAATAATTTATGTCTTCACCTGTTTTTCTTCTGCTGCTGTGCAGTTGGAGGCCATGTTGGGTGTGTCCATATCCCAGGTGGGAGTTGATGACTGTCCGTACACAGACTGCGGTCACTTTGGAGGCTGCAGCAGTGAGGTTTCATACAGCCAGCTCCCTGTGGCGCTCAGCTCTGGTAACACCTCTCTGGTGTCACTGTCGGCCTCTTTGACCGCACAATGTGGCTGCAGGGGGCGAGAAGCAATCCGCCTGCCCTGCTCCGCTTATCCCTTCAACCCCTGCCTCAACAGAGGTACCTGCCAGGACGGACCTCTGGGATACAGGCAAGTGCAAAAAGAGCTCAGAAAACTATTTCCTTTCATGCTTTACGCTCTAAATATCCACAGCACTTAAATGTATTTTTTAAAAAGCCAACCATCAACTCATGAAGGCCATTTGTTTTGTTGGTATTATCCCTTAAATGTAATTGGTTGTTGTTCGTACACATTATAATTTACTAGAATTTGAAAAAGAAAAAGGATAAATATAGCTTTGAAGCTCTATGGCAATCAGCACACAGTTACACCTGAACTACAATTTATAGGCTTCCTAGGAATGTACGTAATACAGCATACTGAAAACTAGTGATGTGTCCTTCTTTGTCGAGGCTGCGAAGTGTGTGTCAAGTAATCCAGGAGGATTTATGTGGAGAGTGTATTGGGGCATGTATTGATGACACATGTGACGTTTGAGGCCTGGCTAGCGGGCCATACCACGTGACCGATTCAGGAACTGGCTCGTTTGTATGCGCAATATTCGAAATATAAGGGGCAGACAGAAAAATCCATCATCACCATCATCATAAAGAGAGATTAAGATCATCTGAAGATTCAGATTTAGACTTTATTTGAGGTCCTCATGATTTTTTTTTTTTTTTTTGTAATTCAACTTAAAGCTTCACAAACCAGTTACCGGTGGTTGTAATCCATTTACCTGTTTTACATTTATAGTCCACTTGATGGCGCAGTAGAGCAAATGAAGCACCACGGCGCGTCGGATCACGAGTCGTTTGATGGAAAGCCTCAGTGCTTCATGAAGCTTCATCTCACCATCACTACTGAAAACTGTTGCGATGTGACGGTTAGCAGCCAAACCCAAGTGCACGCATACCATGGAGACTTGGAGGTTTACAAAAAAGAAGAATTTATTAAGAAAAACAAAAGGCTGACAGGACAGCAAACCTACATTAAACGCCGGGGACGCAGAGGGAGCCGGAACATGGAGCTTGACAGGAAAATGCTCAGAAAATGAGGAACACAGAGATGCAGGCTTAAATAAGGACGTTAATGACAGATGAGTGATAAAACCTGGGAAGGACAACAGGTGGTGGAGAAAAGAGCTGATTACATGAGGGAAAATAAGTGAGGAGAAGGAATGAACACAAGAAGGAGACAAACACAAGGGAACACAACAGTATAAGAGCAGGGTTGTTATTTTTTTTGTTTTTTTTGGTTATGAAACCCTCGTGAAAGTTTCCGTCCTCGGCAGCTAACTTCATCCCAATCTTGTTATATTCTCTATTTGAAACTGCCAGAAATTTCCCCACTTGTTGGCTGAATAACTCAAGTGAAATCTGTCAAACATTTTAAAGATTTAATGTTCGACTCCGTGGATTTGCAGCGATAAAAGTTTGAAGCCTCGGTTTTAGCTGCGCACACAGAAGCTGACTGTCACTCAGCTTCGTTCGTTTGGATACGAGCTGAAATGTTTCAGCTGCAAAGCCTCGACAGCTTCTGAATGCTCTGCTTGTTACACTTTCTGAGAAATCATTATGCTTTTAAGTTGGTTTTAATTAAACTCAGTTTTATTCTTTGGTTTCTTAGTTACTTTTTGCGACTGTTTCTGTTTTTGTTAAGTTGAGCAAATTTAAAATGAAATCAGCTGGGCAATAGAAATCACCTTTTTCCACAACTTTATCGCCAAGATCCTATTTTCCATCTATTGTTTTAGAATTCTGTGATATTTTGGTCACTTGATAACAAAAAGCACTGAAAACTTACATATACAGGTAGTCCTCGGTTTACGTCCGAGTTCCGTTACAACGGCCCGATCGTAAACCGATTTGAACATAACCCGAAATTGATCGCACGTGGCGGTTAGTCGTTAGTCTGGAATTTGGCCGTAAGCCGAAAAATACATGTAAATGTATGCTAACGCTGCGCCGCACACCCATTTATCGACATGGGACTGAACACGCGTACAAACTG
>JARVGQ010000760.1:16279176-16291565 GCA_031762355.1 Hypsolebias martinsi | reverse complement strand
ACACACACACACACACACACACACACACACACACACACACACACAAAACAGCTGAAAAGTAACTAAAAATACAGAAATGAGCTTAAATCAACTGAAGGAAGTGGAGAGAGCAGATTTTTGGCGAATTAGGCTGAAAAATGTTTAAATGAGTGCAAAAAATATGGACTCTGCTGAAAATTCTAAAATTAGCATAAAACGGCTAAATACAAGCTGAAATAGCAAAAAAGGTGACACTTGCAGAAATAAGCTGAAAGGAGCATAACAAGCTGACATTAGCAGAAAGAAGTTAGAAGAAGTACAACAATGTAGTTAGCAGAAATAAGCTGAAAGGAGCACAAACAGCTGCAAAAGCTACTGAAAAAACAGCTGAAAAAAACTACTGAAAAAAAAAAACAGCTGAAAAAAAAAACCAGCGAAATGTAGCTTAAAGTAGCTGAAAAAAAGTTTAAATTTGCACAAGGAAGCTGAAAGAAGCTGAACCAGAACAAAACGTGAAAGGAGCAGTTAAAGGTTGTAAAACAGATCTAAAGATTTGAAGGATGTAAAATAAGCTCAATTCATTTTCTATTAGGAAAAAAAAAATGGCAGAAAAGGCTAAATATTTCAAAAAGCTAAAGTTGCACCAATACCTAAAGTCGTAGCATGATTGTTTTGAACGAGCTGAACGTTCTGAGATATGATTTGTTGAAATAGCACAAAAATTGTGTATCGAGAAAGATGTCGAAAAACGAAGAATAATGTTTCACAACAGTGTGAATGCTTCATAAACATTCACACGGTTATTCTGAAGTAACAAAAATCAGGGTTTTGTCTCTCAACGCATTACTGTGCTCTTTTTTTTTTACGTTGCATCTCAGGTGCAGTTTTCATGATTTACTGAAACAGAAAGTTTTCTCCTTCAGTGCAACACAATTGTAGTCTTCAGCTGTACTAGCTTGTGCTAAACCACATAGATAAAGTTCAATCAATAATGTTTAAAAGGTTTATAACTTGGTCTAATATCATTAAGTGTAATTATTCTGAAACAGCACAAATCCCATATCAAGGGTGTTGTTCTTTAACTGTAGGAAGAACATTAATATATGTAGAGAAACAGTGATGTAATCTATGTAATGATAGAAAGGGAATTGTTACATTAAACTAATCGTTGTTTAAAGCAACTTGGTCCTAATCAGAGAAACGGGTTTGGGGCTGTTGGGACCGTTTGTGCAGCTTTTAATATTTCCACCTACTCACAGCAAAACTCCACATGTTGCTCTATAACTATCAAAGAATCCAATCACAGTGAAACCTCGTTTAACTGGTCCTCCTCTCACAGGTTCCTCTGAGGAAAGCGAGAGCACCATAATAGGATAAGCGGTGATTAAGACGATCCAGTAAAAAGGAGCCGAGGCTGCTCTTTGCAGTATTTTATGCTTGTGTCATCATATTCAGACAGTTTCCTGTACGAAGCAGGCAGTAAGTTGATTGATGAGAGCTAGCTCAGAGAGCAGAACGAGCTTCTTACCATCTTCAGGGGAATAAAACAAACCGTTCAAGTATGAAAACCTTTCAGACTCATTGATTTGTTTTTCTAAACACTGAGAAATAACAACTCTGGAACAATTTTAAAACAAACCAGCTTGTATAAAAATGTAGATTGTTAAAAAAATACATGCACAATCTTCATCAAAGTTCATGCTCAATAATCCAGGTATAAAATCCAACAAATTTCAGTCAGGTCATCTGGATGGTTTCTTCTTTTTTTTATTTTTAAGATGTTTCTGCCTTCATCCAAAGGACTTCATCAGTCTTGAGGAACCACAACAAACACAAGCTGCACATACACATAGTGGACCAACCAGTTTGCTGGAGATAAGATTGACAAAACATCTAAAACAAAACAAACAAACAAACAAACAAAAAAACATCTAGATTACCTGACTGCACTTTGTTGGATTTTTTTTACCTGGATTATTGAGCATGAACTTTGATGTTTTGAACCACTTTGGCTATGGCTGCCTCAGATGAGTTGACATGGGAGATGGCAGGCCCCAGAAACCATCTCAACACCAGCAAACAGGTTGGCCCACTATGGGAGTGTGCTGCTTGTGGGACTCCGCTTGTTGTGGCTTCTCAGACTGATGAAGTCCTTTGGATGAAGGACGGAATATCTCAAAAAAAAAAAAAAAGACATTTTACAGATAACCTGACTGAACTTTGTTGGGTTGATTGCACATTATTTCTTCTCCATGTTATCTACTACATTACAAGTAACTAAATTCTAAATACATCTGGAAAACAATGAAGAAAATGTTAAATTTTAACAATTTAAATGTTAAATGCATAAAACTTAATTAATGTGGGCTATATCATGGTATCTGGTTAAGATCATGGTAATAATTATAAATCAAAATAAATCAATGCATTAAAAAAATCCTAGTTCATCACATCAACTTACAGTAGTTTTCAATGTGATTTTTTTTTCAGATATTCCTTGTATTTAAAGCATTTCATTTAGTTCTAGTTAAACCGTTTTAATAAGCATACTTTATTTTTCTGCTCTTCATGTTATTGTAAAAAGAAAATTTATAACCAATTGTTCTCAAACTGAACAGCATCGTATCTCTGCAGCACCCATTCAGTCGGCTAAGCTAACTCACCTTTCCACAGCTGTCAGTGTCAGAGTGACAGAAGATGCATGGACGCTTTGAACAATGACCACAAACACACTGTAAATATAAGAATTATCGATACTTCAAGATTTAATGAAGCTAAAGATGAACCGATTATCTCAGAAACACACACACTGCAGCACAAAAACATCTAATCATTAGCGGTCACTTTTACTCATCTATTCGGTTTCCTTTAATCAAAGTTCTGGTTGGTTTCTGCTGGAACCATCACAAACAGAGAACTTTCACATTTTACATTTTCTAAAATTTCACTTTTTACTGGACATTTTTTATCCTTACAAGAAAGACTTTGACAATAATGATTTACTGTATTTTATTTATTGTTGCTCTTGTAAAATGTTCTTTTAATTGTTGAATTTTGGTGTAGTGTAAAGGGTGTTGATGAATATGTAGACAAAAGTCTGTCACCATCATAAAAATCTTTCAAACAAGACAGGAAGTTGCTCATATATTAAAAAGTTGTGTGAATATCACATCAGCTCAGACAAAATCCTCTTTTCTGACAAAACTCTGAGTCTGGACCAGGTTTTTTTTGTCATTTCTTACACAAACAAAACCTAATTTTTGTTGATTTCTTTCACTCTTTGCTCCAGTTGGCAGTTTGTCTCCATACTTTAAGGTCATACACAAATTCATACTAAACCTCTTTGTAAATCTTTTGTCTTGAGACAATAAGTTTCTCAAGACTCACTATTTTTCCAGAAAGGTGGGAAGACGAAAAACAGGATTTGTGGGATTTGCCCCTTTAAATCCTACATTAATCCTCCCCACTTCCCTGGAGTTGAAGCCCTTCCTCTTTGTTCAGACGAAAGATGAGAAAGTTATACAAACTCACCAGATCTGACTCCTCACTCGTAGAGTAAAACATTTCTGTGCTGTTCAGCCAGACTGAGAGAAATCTCCTCAGCTGTTGCTCATCTTCGTCCAGAACACAAGATCTCCTACCAGCCGGGCTGCTTCGCACCTACAAATCCCACCCTGTCCCACTTCCAGAGGTTAAACTCTTCCTGTGCAAAGAAAGTTTCAGCCAGAGAGGAAAGTTTCAGCCCTTCTTTGGCCTACTTTAGATCCTGAAAGGCAGAAACTCAAACGTCTTTCCCACGCTGGAGGAACACTCCTTCAGAGCACTGCAACCGTCCTCCAGTCCCAAAAAACAAGCCCTACTGCCCCTCTTTCTCCTCCCACATACCCACACACTCTCCCCGTCCCTCACACACATACACAGCTAGTTAGGAAGCAAGATCTCCAGCCAATGGGGCCAGCCTGAAAATTCCAGAAAACACCAAAAGCAGCTGCAGAAGCTTTTTATGTCTGAGTGCGAGCGTGTGATCTGCAGCGTTTACATGTGTTCTGCTTTGCTTTCAAGAGAGAGGAAGCCCAAAGGATCTGAACTCACTGTGTCGACACAACACATGCTGCCGAGACCCAAATCTCAGGAAGTAATTATCGTCACTAATTGAAAAAAAAAAAAAAAAAAGGCATATTTTCTTTCATCGTCGACGGGATGAAAACAAAAACTTTCTGTTTGCTCCCACTAAGGAACACCATCATATTTGCGTTTGACTTCACATCTGAAAGTAAGTTTCTCAGAAATCATTTAGCATAGTGACTTTACGTCCATTAACATTACAGACGTATAAAAGATGGTTAAGTAATCAAGCGGCCGAGAGCAGCTGGCACACATCTAAGGACTGTAGCGGTTACTTAAAAGAAACTTGCAGCAGATTTGTCTTTATGATCAGAGACACTGTTTAGGTCTTTGCAATCAGAGCTGCAGAGAATCTAGCATCACATATTAGATCTTCTAGTTGCAGTAAAACTTTAAAAGCATAGTCATGAGCTGTAAAACAGAAGCAACAACTGCAGAATAAGAGCTAAGTCACATAAAACACACATACAAACTGCAACAGATGTGGCTTTTTTTATCTCTAACCTGTACAATCAGAATCTAAGCTTTATCCAACATTCTGTTCAATCCTGATTTTTTTTTTCTAGTGGAAAAAAAAATGTTTTCTGGGCAATCCAAGTTAAATCCTAGATTATTTTGTGTTTGATCAGGGTTAACCCCATTCTGCGGATTAGCATCAGGTTGTGTGCTCAGCACGTGACACGTTACTTTCATTTGACGATGGCAAACTGTTTCAAGAGACATGTTTGTTTGTATAGCAAACAAACATGTCTACAATAAAAAAATACTTTCAAAATGACATTATACTCCTTGGGTTGCATCATTTTGCATGACAATGGCTAAATGATGTTGGTTTTCACTGTCAATGAAAACCATTTGATTGTAAAAAGATAATTTAATACAGTTGTATTATGTCAACAGATAAACTGCACAAAATCTGAAAAGGGGAACTTTTTTTTTGAAGTTGCAACAGTAAATAGCATATTACTGTAACATCAGTTGTAACATCAGTTACTTTTTAATTTTCTAGAGTGTTTCAAATTTTGTAGCTGCTGCTTTAGCTTTTAACAACTACGAGTGTACCATATTTTCCACCGTACAAGCCGCTCTGGCATACAAGTTGCATCAGTCCAAAAATGTCTAATAAAATGAAGGAAAAAAAACCCAAATAAGTCGCATCTATTATGCATCACCGCTGAGCACTTGGAAACGTGGGCCGGTGTTGTGCCAAAAATCAATAAGCTGCCAAAATGGCGGCCGCAGAAGCGTGCACGGTAGGACTTTAATAAGAATTTAACAAGATTAACAATGATTTGTTTGCTCGACATTATAGCAAAGGTGTGTCTCAGTTGAACCTTTTCTTAATAAATGCACTTTATTGATCAAATCAGCTGCATTTCCCCTGGACGGTGCGGCAAAACGCAGCTGATTTGACGTTTGCTCCAGGAGTTCTGGAGCGGGGACGAATGTGGCTCATATGGCAAGCCAAGAGTCTCGTTAATAGCCACTTTTACCTATTAATGAGACACTTGGCTTAAGGCTCAAGGGCCCTCTTGTGCCTCTAGTGGCTGCAAATGTTAATGTTAAATATTTTTCATGTCAGAATGAATGAAATCGTCAGATCTCAGTTAAAAATTGGGTTATAAATATGGGGAAAAACCTTTTATTAGTTGCGTTGGTGTATAAGTCGCAGGGCTTGAAAATTTTTATAAAAAGGTGCAACTTATATGGCAGAAAATACGGTACTTCAGATCCTCTCTGAGGCTGTGCCCTGTTTACAGTTTCAAGCCAAAAAGCTGAATTTTGGCAAAGGCTGTTTGATTCCTTTGCAATTACATGAGTTCTCTGATAATGTTTAATTTAGTAATTTTAATCTTACTGACAAAAGCTAACAAAGGAATGCACTGAAAACAGCTTTGTGGGGTGACAAGTGTGGCTAATATGTAAAAGAATATATATTTTAATTGGTCAATAATATAAAGTTGTTTCTATGAGCCATATGACCATAATGACATAATTAGTACTGTGAGATTTTTAGTATCAAGCCAATGATCAAAGCTATGAAGAGAATCATTCAAGCTGAAGTGTAAATTTGTGGCTGAAAACATATTTCAGTATTCACATTAAGAACCTAAAACCAGTACACTTTTAGGTTCTTCGTAACAAATAACTTCTAGATATAAAGATTTATGGTTTTGTTTTATTTAAAGTTGACTTCATTCAAAACAGTACAGTAAACATACTTAAACTTATTATTTAAAAAAGTCAAGAGTATTTCTCCTTGAACGATTTACACTCTGGAGAAGATCAAATGCATCCCTGTGGATAGAACAAAATTGATATTGTTCATCTAACACCCCCCATGTACAGTATTACATCTATTGGTCTATTTTACAAATAATACTCAGTGACTAAATACATTAATTTAGTACAACTGGGGTGGGGGGGGGTCTCAGAAGTACAGCTCTAGACTGGTTTAGGTCCTACTTCACCAAGCATATATTCTGTGTCTGCCTTGGTGACCATGTGACCTCCTATGCTCCTATTTTTGTGGGGTCCTGCAGGGCTCAATTTTAGGCCCCTTTCTCTTTCACTCTGTACCTGCTCCCTCTCGGCTCTATATATATATTTTTTTTTTTTTTTAAAATTATTTATTTATTTATTTTAGAGAAAAAATAGGATCTACTTTTATTGTTACGTGGATGATACCCAGATAGAACACACATGCACACACACACAAAGGGACATGAGCAAAAACTATTGATATGAACCGTCGGTGGTGGGCAGTAATGAAGAGACAAAGCTGAAACACATTGAAAATAATAACATTTTGATCTGAAGTTCTTTCAGATTAACCTGACGGTGAAAAAACACCCAGAACCAACTATTCCAGAAACTCAAACTTGAGATAATTTTCTAAAAATCTAAATAAATTCCACGTTGAACATAAAAAAATCAATGCATGCTTAGCTGTTACACCCAACCGTTTCCGTGGTCTAACAGCCCAGACTTGTAGCTTTATCTTGCTATGATATTAATAAAATTAAAATTCAAAATACACTAACATTTTTCACTGCAAACAATAATTATCATCTCTGAATCAATGATCTCTCAAAGTGGGCTTTGACATATCAACGTTCACATCTTTTTACAGCGTGGAATAAAATCCTGCATCTGCTTTTAGCTTATTGATAAGAGCACGCTCACTGTGACGTCAGCAGCCATTCACACTGACAGGCACGCAAAGACCAACATGGACAACTTACAAAACCAGCATATAGTAATTGAACCACGAGGAGGAATCAATCGCACATAAAACCAAACTGCCAGTGGGAGTTTCCCTTCAGTACAAAATCACATTGCAGTGTATGAAGTGACTGATAGGTTTCATTAAATCCACCCGTTTCAGCATTTCACATTGCTCACGTTAATTAGAAAGTATTCAAGGATTGATAAAGTAGTTTGTTGATTTAATCAGAAATACGCTGATCTGAATAATCAGTTTTATTACGGGTCATTTCACCTGCAGTGAACATAATACAACCAATATAAATCAGTTTACCTTAAAAATAGAAATGTAAAGCTCTTAACACACACACACAACAATAAAGCATTTGGGATTGAAAACAGTTCTATTATACGCAAATTCTGTTATTTATAATATCTCATTGAGAGGAAAAAGTGACCAAAAACAGGCAATAACATTGATTTTTACAGGGCAGCGACAGAGCCATTTGACACCATCAACAGAGTTTTACTTTCTGTCAGAAGTGCTATCAAAACAAGCCACAGAAGCAATGTTCAGTAAAGTTAAATGGACCACGAAAAAGGCTAAAGCACACTAGAATTAGATAACTGAGAAAATGTCAGAAGGGCCTCTCTAATATAGTTTTCCCTTGCCAAGAAAGCTATTATACAAATGAAACTCTGAGAAGCCTTCAAGTGCTGCTGGATAAATCATTCACTTTGCCTAGTGGACCCCCCCCCCCCCACACACACACACACACACATACAAAATGTTACTTTCTTGGTCTACTTTTACTCAGCAAGCACAGCGCTGTGTTCAAATAATTTACCTTAAATAAAAAAAAATTCTAAGAGCTTTAGTCTTATATGTTTCAAAATGACCGAAATTGCAAATATCTGGAAGTTTTATGTGAATCTGATGCATTTTTTTGTCAATTTGTTCACTGTTCAAATATTTAAATGTAAAACATTTATTCTTTTATGTTCATCTCAATCAGTAACATTTCAAATTCAGTGTACTTTGTACATATATGTATGTATTGATATCAAAGTTCATGTTCAACAATCCAGGTAAAAAAAAAATCCAGCAAAGTTATATCAGGTCCTCTGGACAGGTTCTTTTTTAAATTTTTTTGTTGAAACATTTCGTCCTTCATCTAAAGGCCTTCTTCAGTCCGGGGAACCATAACAAACTCAGTTCCATAAGTGGAAAGTGTGCTAACCTGTTTGATAGTGATAAGATGGTTTCTGGAGTCCGCTCTTTCTGCCGTTGACTCCTCTGAGGCAGCCATAGCCAAGATGATTCAAAATATCAAAGTTCATGCTCAGTAATCAAGGTTAAAAAAAAAAAAAAATCCAACCAAGTTAAAGACAGGTCCTCTGGATGGTTGAGCACCAGCGACCCCCATGACCCGAAGAGGAAAAAGTGGGTAAAGATAATGATTGGATAGATGGATGGAAGTTACTTTAATTTTTTTGTTATCTAGGTCGTTTTATTTCATTCTGATTGATTGTACACCTGTATTATTATGTGTAAAGCACATTTGTCCTGTGGGTATTGAAAGTGCTCAATAAATAAAGCTGGCATGGTATGGTATGGTACGGTACAATATGATACGACATGGTATGGTATGCAAGGCACGGTATGGTATGGTATGGTATGGCATAGCATGGTATGGTATGATACAACATGGTTTGGTATGCATGGCATGGTATGGTATGGTACGGTATCCTCTAAACTACAAAAATAATCAAGAGGCCAAGACGGTGTAGGGGCTGGGAAGCCGACTCGGGACCCAAAGGTCCTGGGTTCGATCCCTGGTCATTGCTCATCTTGTGGTGTCTCTGAGCAAGACATCTAATCCTGAATTGCTCCCTGGACAGCCCACATAGCTGCCCACCGCTCCACCTGGGTGTATCCCAGGTGCGATGGGTTAAATGCAGAGAACTAATTTCGTCTTTGCATGGGAACGTACAATGATGACAACACATAGCACTTTTTTAATCAATCATATTTTCCTGATCAAGACAAACAAGGATGATCAGACTGGAGAGTTCATGCAGAGTCTGTTCTGACTATGATTCATGTCTAATGAATGCCCCAGGGTCTGCAGCCAGCTTCAGACTGAGGTTACCTAGCTACATCACACGCCAGGCCGCTCGGGCCTCGGGACCGTCTCTAATTACAGATGACGAGAGGAAGAGGTAAAAGGAGGAAGAGAGATCAAGTTAAAAGAATCAGAGGAAAATAACAGGAAAGGATAAGATAGAGTAGCCATAGCTCTTCTGTCTCCCGTTGCCTCCTGGAGAAAACAAAGATTTTAGCTGCTGTTTCTTTCTTTCCACCAAAGGCTATCCCAGCAGCATTTATTTCAAAGCTGAGAATGGTAAATGGACTGTCCTTATATAGCGACTTTCTAATTTTATCAAGATACTCAAAGTACTTCACACTACAATCTGTGTCCTCATTTACCCATTCATACATCACTACTAGATCTATACAAAGAATAATCAGAGCTTTATCACATTCATACACCGATGGGACACACATCAGAGGCAACGAGGGGTTCAGTGTCTTGCGATACTTCAACATATGACTGCTGGTGGAATCGAACCCCCAACTCTCGCATTGGAGGACGACCGCTCTAACCACTCAGCCACAGACACCCAGCACTAAACTTGTAATCACTACAGGGAAGAAAATAATAAGCTTCTCTTTGACCATCATCTACCCACAAAAGAAGAGATTCCAAAATTATTGCAAAACTATTTCAAATAGAACTAAAAAGTTGCTGCCAACTCACTCTTAAGATGTGTCGCGTCCGTGGAGACAAAGGAAGCCAGTCAAGCATGTCAGAGGGAAGGAAGATCATGCTTTCAGAGGAAGCAACCACCTTACGATTTCTAAAGCACTGACTTGTACAACAGTGTGCAATGTCTACTTGCTGCAGTGCTTCATATGGTGCTAACAGAGTCACTTCTGGCTCAGTGAACACATCAACACATTGGCTGTTCCACATAGGACCATAGGAAAAACTTTTGCGGCAGGCAAACAGATTGCTGTGAACAATACAGTCACGCAGGAGTCAAAAGCAGAGGGTGATGTGAGTGGTGAATGCAGCAACACTTTAACAAGAGCAAAACACACGGTCTTTTTGTCAACCGACTGGTGAGACATTTCAATGAACAAAGAGACAAAACAGTCCGGTTTTAGCCCAAAACATGTATATTTAACAAATAGGGGTTTAGGTTAGATAAGAAAATCTGATCCTTTTTAGTTTAGGTCACTGAAGAAGATGTTGCAATTAATTATACACTGTAATCCTGACTTTTAAAACCTATACCCCATCTGTCCAGGACAGTTAAGGGCAACAGAAATCAGCTGACATTTCATCATCATTATTTGAAAAGCTAAAAATATAACAGTAATAGCAAAACTATTAAAGGAAAAAAGTCAACAATTTCTGCTCAGATTAGAATTATTTTCACTTTTAAAGACACAAATGCTTAATGTCAGATTAGTATTTATTATCCTGATGATGATTATCTTCATTATGACACATTGATTGTTCTCTGACACATTAGAAACATGGTGGAGGATCATCCACAGCCACATGTAAGCACACATGAGACGTTACAACAGGACTGTTTTGGCAAATCAATTAGAAACTAATATATTGAATCTTCACAGTCAGGAAGTTGCAAACTGCACTACAAAACACTCAGAGGTGATTACTTCTTGATCCTCAGACTCTCTTTTTAAAAACTGCATTTCACTGTAAGAAGATTTAAATCTGCGCCTTTCATCTTATCAAGGATTTAGCATAGAAGAAATGACTGACATAAAGCAGAAGCTGAAAAAATGTACTTCTTTATATTGGTAGCCTAAACGGAGGCGTTTTAAAAACATATCTCCAACAAATCCAAGTTTAATGCATATGTTTATTATGTCAGTATTCTGTTTGAATTAGGTAAACGACTTTCATTGTGGTGATGGAAAAGATTTAGTAAATTCCTACATGATCGGCAAAGATGTTTAGAGGTTTAGAGCAGTGTTGTTGTGGAGGAAATCCCATTTATCTCATGCACTCAGGAGACCACATGAGCATTTTGACATTTATACCCATGGGCTTTGTTGTGTAATTTCTCAGCTTACACTAAAAACAAATACAATAAGAATTAGTTTAGTTAAAGCTTAGGCAAAATTTATTAAAATTCAAAATCAGAACCACAGATGTGGCATTATTACTGATGCAGACCCCAAAACTTATTTTCATACTAATGTACTTTTGAAAAGCGACAGAATATAAAGTAGAGAAATTGCATTTCCTGCAAAAATGCAGTGTGAATGCTTATTGCAGAAAAACCTGCTAAAAAGCAGCTGAAATTAGCTAAAACAAAAGCTAAAATGTAGCTGAATGGAAGAACAAGCCTAAATTAGCAGAACGAATAAAAAAGAACACATATTTGTTTAATTTGGTTTAAATAAGTCAAGCACAAAAATAATTGGCTAAAAAGTTGATATTAGCAATAAATAAATAAATAAATAAATAAACTAAAAAAAAAAAAAAAAAACTTTAATTACCAAAAGGAAGTGGAAAGAGCTGAATTTAGTTTTTAAAAAAATGTGGAATTAGCTCAACTTCTTTCTGCTAATTTCAGCTTGTTATGCTCCTTTCAGCTTTTTTCTGCTAGTTTGAGCTTTTTCTACTATTTCAGCTATGTAGCTGTTTCCATGCTAAATTTTGCCTTTTAATTAGGCTAAAAGTAGCAGAAATTACCACAAATAACTTGTTTATCTGAAATAGTTGAAAATAACAAAAAAATGCAAAAAAAAAAAAAGTTAGCTGAAAAGGTAAGACACTGCCTATACTGCTGTATTGTAAACAGTCTGTCCTTAACAATATTCCAATACATACTGAATAGTATTAATATTATTGTTTATCTTATTTCTTTATATATTGTTCTTAACATTTAGGAACATTTGTGTGAATCTTTTTATCTGTTGCTGCTGTTACACTTGAATTTCCCATCCGTGGGACAATAAAGGCTGTTTCTAT
>JARVGQ010000760.1:16214125-16232313 GCA_031762355.1 Hypsolebias martinsi | reverse complement strand
CAAAGCTGTCTAAATGGCTACGCTCATATTCATAGAATCTGGGGTTACGATACGTAACCAACATTTTATTTAACTACAAATAAAGAATAAGAACATCTTCTCTACCTGGCATGCCCACATTGAAATGAGTGAAAGTGACTTTTCTTTTTGTTGTCCATTCAAAGGTATGCTTGTCTTCCATGTTGGAAAAACCGGTCCAAAAATACTTCTCTGGTCTCGGTCCCACCAAACTGACGAGAAAAGCGTTCTCATATCTGAATAAAAATGTAAAAACTTTACATTATTTCCGGAAAAACATTGGGTGTATTCTGGTTGATCTTTTTTTTTTTTTTTTTTTTAAAGCTAAGATAACAACAAGAAAAATATTAATCAATACCTATCCGCCACATCCACAAGGTTAGCTCCAACTTCTGAGCATGCTTGTTTTGCTTCTTCAAAAGTTTTGGTTTCTGCTCCAATCTTATAACAATATGAGCCAAATCTGACAAAGCCCTGAGAAACAAATACACTGTGATGCACTTAAACTGATGCTGTGTTTTATAATCCAATGTTACTGACAGGAAAGCACTAAACTCACAAGCTTGCATCCTGGGTTGACCTCCTCTTGGGCACCTTCAGATGGTTTAATGGAGCCTTTCTTCTTACAGATATACCCATACGTCCTTTCACACATGTGATCTGCCCACTTTCCATCCTGTAGGAGAGATTTACAGAGTTTTAGTAGCTGCAAATTAGTTGTACTTTTACATTAGAATAATAATGATTGTTACCTTTCCTCGAATGAGGACACAGTCTTCTTGGTGGTTGACGGCATGAGAAGGCTCGTCACTCTGCCACTGGGTAAAGGTGACGTGGGAGTGATCGGACCATTCAAACAGCATCTGGTTCCTCTGATCATTCAGGCCAATCCAGAGCACATCTGTCTTTGCTGAAGTGTGAAATGGAGATAAATAAGAAAAAAAGTTGCACAGTAAATATAGTTTGATCACTTAGATCCCTTTTTTTCTTTATTTTTGGCTTTAAACAATGTATTTTTTTAATAGCATCAACGTATGAAAACAGTGTGAAAAAGTTGCTTGTATGGAAATATATTGCTTTGATCTGCAGCTCTCCTCAGCTGCTTTTTTAGGCTAATAAACTTCTAATGCATTTAAGAACAAGTTATGGACAAAACATTGATATTAAAAAGCCAGGTTCTGGTTAGCATTTACAAAAGGGACGATAATTCTAAATATCTCAGACTGAGCTAGGTGTCTTCTTCAATATTATCCTTGTGTCAACACTTTTTCTATAGTGGTGCACTAAAAAGAGGAAAATGAAAGACATCGGCTCATCCCTTCATGCACGTCAAACAATCCAATAATAAAGCATTAGATATGTTTTCCTATAGGTGATTTACAAAAATAACAGAATTAAATCCAGACTTTTCTGTTCTGCCAAGGCGTCTCAGGCAGTTTGGGGAATGTTTCTTATAAAGTAATTATCCTTAATGTTACTTTGAGGGAAATAAAAGATCAATAAGTCACAATACATGTTAAGTTCGATTAGGAGGTACAAACAGAAGACGTAAAAAGGTTGCTATTTCAATATTTTTCTAAGACAATCTAGTTGTCTTGAAACCATTCAGAGGACCTGACTTTTCTTTGTTGAATAAGACAATCCGCTTTTTGTTTTTGTTCTTAAAATAAATATGATCTGTGATGCCATATTTTTGTGAACTCACAGTATCCAGTCTGAGAAATGATGAAGCTCTGCTCCTCTATATTGTGTATGCTGGCCAAATCTGCTCCGTCCTTGCGGCACGCAGCCAAAGCATCCTTCCACATCTTTTTATTCCTCTCCAGGTAGTAACAGTTTCCTCCATAAGGAACCCAATGACTGGGGCAAAAGCTGGGCCCTTTACCTACAGATAGAAACAGAAGGAACTAAAAAAAACGTTCAGCTAAAGGTTTGAACTATAAAAATTAAAACTTTGAAATGAAGCCAGATTTTTGTAAAGTTAAATATATTTACTTGGTGAAGGAGGCAGACTCGTCGAGTTTCCTTTGCGGCAAATGAAACCGAGTTTTTTGTTGCAGGCGCTGCTCTCCCATTTTGAGGCTTTTGCAGTATTTAACGCTGCACAGGTGAGCCCTGGCTCCGAGGAGGGTTGGCCTGTTGGATTCATTTATAATAAATTAGAAAACCATAACTTTATTTACACCGGTGTTAATTAAACATCTATTAAAATGATTTCAACACTAACCAGGAGCCCAGTTTAAATATCTGAATGGGTTTCCATTGCTCCACTGCCATCCGCTCTCAAAATCTAAACTGTTCAGCCCAATCCACAGAGGACTTCCCACGTGATTTGTTAGCCCTGTGCCAACACATTAATTAAAGATCAAATATTAGTCAGAAGCATTGCAAGTAGCATGATTTGGTGCAGGCAGGAGGTTAGTTTTGTACCTGAAATGTACGACTGTTCATGTAGCTCTACGATGCTGAGGAGGTCTGCTCCCTGCTGCTGGCAGCTCACCCTGGCCTGATGCCACGTCAGCGCTGCCTGTGTGTTCCTCTGATACCGAACCCCTGTGACTGGGTCTGTGTCCCAACCATACGATGCTGAATATTAACAAATACACAAGTTTTCAAGTTAGAACGCATGAGAAGATTTACATTGACTAGTAAAAATATCATTGAAGCAAAATTCAGGGAAAAGAAGGACAAGAAGGAAGTAAAGGTTGCAGAGTGTAACAGATGCATGGGGTCAAACACTGCATTCCTCACACATACCTCCAGTTGTACAAAACCCCCACTTCTTCTCTTTTTCGTAATCTCTCACTGCTGCACACCATAGCTGCCCATCTGTGCGACCTTCCTTTGTGCATTCAGCGTACCATTTCTCCTGGAACTTAAATGGGAACTGACAAGGCGCTCCAAATGCATTGCCACCTAGGGTGAAAATCTCTGAGCAGACACAAACGATAAGGTTGTAGAAAGTAAGGCCAGTATCCATGGTTCATTTAGCATTGCTTCTATTTGGTCTCATGTGATTTCCTAACTCTGGGTGAGAAGGGATCACCAACAAATCCAGTCTGAAGATCTTAGGAGATGCTAGATGAAGGCGTTGGTTTCATTCTGTGCACCCGAACCCTTAAACTGTTTAAAGTCCTTCAGTCAAAACTACAAGTTAGTGAATCCAGTTGTACCATATGTTTCTGACGTGTGGATAATCAAACCATTCTGGTCAATAAACCCTCATCAGGTTAAGGTCATTAAAAAAAATTCCAATGAAATGTTGTACTTTAATACAAATATGTTTTAATCTGCTGCTTTTACATTGAATTTGATTTAACAAACAAACCAAAGATGAAAACATAATCAAAACCACGAAGAAAAAAATCCTCATGTTTCACTTCCTATAATTTTTGTGCAGTTTTCTTTAACTGTAAACACCTAATTTTACTGTTGTGTCCACATTTTAAGGATGGAAGTTGTAGAGACCATTTATTTTGAAAGGTTTAGACCATTCTACGAACCTAATGCACTTCTAGAAGATATTTTTGAGAACAGTATTATTTATCCTTACCTTCAGGCCAGTTATGAACTTTCAGAGTGAATAAACAAATGTTACAAAATGAAATACAACTTCATCAGAATATAATAAACTGCATTTACAACCTGCTTTGTTCTACAAATTAAACACACAGAGTTGGACATAAAGTTTCAACTCATCTGTGACATTCACTCATAAATGCTCATAACTTTTATAAATGATGAAATGGCATATAAAGTATGCCCAACATGGTTTCATAATGCAATTATTTTATATGAGCAGAAATACGTACTGACAGAAAATATCACGTTTAATTTGAGAAGCTCTAGATCACCCACATAAAGTAAAGAGTTGCTACTTTCCATTCAAGTCTTAATTGTTATACTTTAAGAGCACCTAAAAAAATTCCAGTTTTCCACCACAATAGATAATATTGATTTGTTATTTGCAGACTCAAAAGTTTTACCTTGATACCCTTTTGAACAAAGGTCCCCCTGAGAGCCAAATATCTTCCAGCGACTCCATATCCCTGAACCTTTGTAGATCATTACATTCCTCTCATTGAAGTTACCCCAGTTCAGGTGCAGGTCCTGGTCTTTAAGGCCAAAGAGGGTCTCATTCCTGCACTGCCAGTGCTGAAGAACACTGCTCTCGTCGCATTCAAAGAGGAGCACCTTCACCCAGTCTTTTATCTCTGCAGCGCCCAAACACAACTTGAGGGACAAACTAAGGAGGCGAGATTCAGAGGCCCATCGAAACTGCTGCCCCTTGGCACGGGGGTCACATCGAGCCAAGGTTACTGATGTGGCACTCTCTACCTTTATGCATTTGTTGTGGTCTTGGTTAAAGATGAGGAAGATGCCGCTGTCTGGAAATAAATCAAATATCATAGTGCTATGAAAGTCAAAAACAGAAATATGAAAAATGTCTATAACTTACCTATATTAGCAGTGATGCAGATGACTTCCAGGAGACAAAGAACCACTGGAAGTTTTGACCAAGATAACATCCTCAGCATGCTGTTTGGGTTCAGTGGTGGGTGCTGCTGTAAGGCAGGTTTCCAGTCATGAGAGCAGAGATCTGGTGTGTGTAGGTTCTTGACAGGGAGCAACAATGACTCAGAAAGCCATAGATTGTCTCTCCTCTTAATCACAGTGATGAATATCCTGTCACATGGGTAAAGGTTGGTCAGATATCTGTGACTTTCATGAGCGTTCACTACTTTTTTGGCAACAAAGAGGAGGAAGTACTTCACTGCCAAATAAACATGGCAGCTTGCAGTATGTAGTAGGGAAACTTTATTCCAGGGGAAAATAAAGACTGTATGTTGCTTTTCAGCAGTAATTCATCAAAGTATTGACTTTAATTTGAAAAAAATGTAGTCATTCACTAAATGGCTTGAGCTAAATCCAGAGAACAGGTGTCATTCAACAAATATAACTTCTTCACCCAGAAGAAGTCTTTTGGATAAAAGACAAAACATTTCAACAAAGAAGAATCCATCCCGAGGACCCAGCTCCACCTTTGTTAGATTTATCTACCTGGATTATTGAGAATGCATCAGGACGTTATTCAACAAAGTTTTTTTGACAAGTTCATAATTTGTATGGAGGAGTAAGTTAAGAGTTTTACTGCACTTTGCTGATCTAACATTTTTTTTTTTTTTTTGACAGGACCCACTTTCCAATGTCTGTTGTGCTTCAAGTTGAGTTGCAGAAAACATTTACGGTAAGTCAGTAGATGGAGAGCAGGAGGAAATCCTGCTTCCTGCTGGGGGAAGTTGGAGAAGACCTGACCACTGCGACCTTCTAACTCCAGAAATGCCCTGAAACTTGTTCCCTGTATAGCATAGGACTAAATTAAACTGGGATTTTGTTATGTTGATAGAGAAGGAAAGCACAAGTAATGTCTCATGTTTTACATGAATCTATTTATTTTATCCAGATGAGTATTAGGTGGATTTTATTAGTCTGGTCAGAAGAATGTTAAACGCATTCTGCTTGATCTTTTTGATGGAGCAATATCCCATGTCAGGAGATTAGACACCTGGGAACAAGGGGTACTTATCTCATTAAGTCCAGGTAGCAGAGAAACTTCCTCTTTGGTTGATCTGTGTGGCTCAGTAATCTGTGATTAGACTGTTTTGTGGTCTCTGGAGTACTGCTGTACTGGTCCATGGCTGTTGTTAATACTGCAATTGAGACAGAGGTCGAGAGAAATGAGTTGTAGACATCTCCTCTCAACCTCTGTCTCAACTGCAGTATTAACTTCTGATGAGATCATTAGAGGTACAGCACAGGTTGAACAACTGGGGGATAAAGTTAGAGAGCCAAGACTGAGATGGTTTGGACATGTCCAGAGGAGGGACAGTGGGTATATTGGTAGAAGGTTGTTAGAAATGCAGCTGCCAGGAAAAAGACAAAGAAGACAGCCAAAGAGGAGATATACAGTATGGATGCAGTTAGAGAGGACATGGACCATGTAGTTGGAGTGAGGACAGAGTGAGATGGAGCAGGATAACACTGGTGACCTCTGTAAAAGGAAAATGCCAAAATGAGAAGATGACGGCGATATTGCTCTGGAGCCATGTTTAGTTACACCCAAAAAACCTACAGTCCAACTTTTTGCTGCGTGTAATTGCAGCCATAAAGAACCCATCTGAAATTCTAAGGAATGAGAAAGTGATAGTAAAGTGTGTGTGTGTAGTTGGTTTTAGGTGGATACTATCTTATTTGGCCCATTGCCATCACCTAGCTTCCATCATCTGGTTCCAGTGGCAAGTCTATATTTTTCTATAGATTGCTTAAGATTTATCTTGATTCCCAACAACAAATCTTAGTCTAATTGTAACATATGTAGAAAAATACTTTTTGCAAGACTTTGTGCCTTTTTTATGGCAAGAGTTGTGTCATTGTTCGTCACCTTGTATGAACTCCCTTAATTTCAATTTTTTTAAACTAAAAGTCCAGTGTTAACACCATCTTGAAATGTTTTTAATCAAATATACTGACCGAAAACTCATAGATGCATTTGATCATTTACAAATAAAATAAAAACGACTGGCCTCAAACGCTTTATCTGAAGTCATATTAAACAAATGATGATTGTGGCCTACTGTTTGTACATTTATAAACCTGCCAATGAAGGTGAGGTAAGAAACAAGAGGACCACACATCTGATCATAAGCAGAACACAACAAAAATGACTTTTTATGAGAGTTTGTTTGAGTAGTTTTGTTATTTCACCACATCTGTACATTTTCTCGCCCAGGGACTATAAGGACATAAGAACTGAACAAACATCTAGTTAGAAATAGCTAAAACTTTTTATTTTGAAAAGAATACTGACGAACCAACTGACTGTAGTTTAGATTGATGATGTAGCTCTCTCATAACTGGTACAAATATAAGCATATTATACATATAGCTAGGTAAAAAAAATAAACTCGGATTGTTTTGGTTAAAAGACGAGATAAAAAATGTAAGCACAACAGGTAATAACTTTTTTCAAGTGCCATTAATTTGAAAATGAGCTTGCAGTGTTAAGGAAAAAGGACTCACCATTTGATATGTGGTCTGTGGAGTTCTTTTAGCCAGATTTTAAGATTTGTTTTGTTCCACTGTCTACTCCTTTCTGCTGCTACTTTTTCTACTCTGTTTTTGACCGAGTCATTTTATTGGAAAATGACAATTTTGACAACTTTAAAATAACATTTGTTAAAATCTGAACGTATTGAAAATTTTTTGTTGTTGTTGAATCTGCACATTATTCAGGCGCCGTGTGTCCTTTGCTCATCTTTTTGTGAGATGAGAATGCTTTGCAGAAGAATGGCACAAAACCCTTTTCTCTCGAGGAGCAATTTAGAAGAAATAGAATAAATTCCAATTCAAAAGGTTTTGGCTGAGTTCCAAAAGATCCACATACCAATGTAAATTTGTGTTAATATAAAAAAAAATGAAGTGAAAGGTAAAATATTTTAAAAGCTTATTTTATTATTACCAAAATAAACATGGCATTCGTAAAAATAGATCATTCTCATTTGTCTTAACTTAGAAAATAAATCTCACAAACAACAACTTCCTTGTTACATGTTCACTGCACCTTAAAATGGTAGAAAATTATGCAATTATCTTTCAAGTGGCATCACAATAATTTCTAAAGTGCCATTCTTACGGAGCGTGAGGGGAACTGGAAGGTAAACGATATGTTTAAACATTTAAGTAACAAAACAAACAAAAAAAAATACAAAATTAATTTAACACAAATGGAAATGTCAGTGCTTTTCCATTCTATCAGAGTGTGTATTTGTTCCATTCTATGCTATAAAACAACATTTTAGTATGTAATATACTGTAGCACATATTTCATTTACTGAAATGTCATGCAATAAAATAACCATTTAAATAATTTTATTTTATATTACCCTTTTTGCATGCTATTGTAAAGTAGTTTTATCTGAGAGAACCTTAACAGTACCTTTTGTAGATGGCTTTTTGAATAGTCTTAGTTTGGAGGATTTTTTTTTTTTTTTTTACTAAATTAAGCTTATCGCTAGTCCATTTCTGGCCAAGGTCAAAGTGGATTGCTGCCATATTAAAACAACTTCACTCTCAAAAATGTCATAGTAGTTTATGCGATCACTATTTTTTGTAAACCATAACTTTTATCAGTTCTGTATTACATGTCACAGTTGCTACAGCTAGCTGCTGCTATTTGCATAGTAAAAAAAAAACAGTAGTAGTAAAAATGCATAATTAATAATGACGTAAAAGTTTGTAAAATAATCTTCAAAGTTCATGCTCAATAATCCAGGTAAAAATCCAACAAGTTTCTGTGAGGTCATCTGGACGCTTTATTTTATTGCTGAGACGTTTTGTCCTTTATCCAAAGGACTTCATCAATCCGAAGAGCTGCAAACAAATTGAGTCCCACAAGCAGCACACTCCCATAGTTGGGAAAAAAAATTGCTGGTGATGTTTTCTGGAGCCCGCCCTCTCCCCCGTCAACTTCTCTGAGGTGCCCATGCCAAAGTGGTTCAAATTATCAAAGTTCATGCTCAATAATCCAGGTTAAAAAAAAAAAAAAAATTAACAACGCTCAGTCAGGTCATCTGGACGTTTTTTTTTGTTTTGTTTTTTTTGCCGAGACGTTTCATCCTTCATCCAAAGGACTTCATCAGTCTGAGGAGCCAAAAACAAACTGAGTCCCAGAAGCAGATGTAGCTGCTTCAGAGGAGTTGACGGGGGAGAGGACGGGCCTCAGAAACCATCTTACCAGCAGCAAACTTGTTTTCCCCACTATGAAGTGTGCTGCTTGTGGGACTCAGTTTGTTTGTGGCTCCTCAGATTGATGAAGTCCTTTGGATGAAGGAGGAAATGTCTCAGAAAAAAAATCATCCAGATGACTTGAATGAACTTTGTTGGGTTTGTAAAATAGTGTTTGACTGAACTGCTATGAAAATTTGGAGAATTAAGCTGTTTTAAGCTTCAAGCCACTTTGAGCTTGGTCATGCTTGAACTAGATGCTTGTCTGTCAGAATGAAACCCTGTTTCTCTCAATTGTAGTGATTCAAAGAGCTGTCTACAACAAGTAATATAATAATTGTTCATTAAATTCATACAAAACCTATCTTTGAAAGATCTGAACTAATACTATAACAAGTAAACCTAATAGCAGTTGGACACATAGTATGTACCCGACCACCTGACAGTTATCTGGTATAAACATGTAGTAACTTTATGCAACAACTAGTTTAAGTTCATCCCATTTTAGTTTTTTGTTGTTGTTTTTCTTACTATTAATACTAAGTTCAAACTCATAAAGAGCTGGTGCAGCCACCGTCTGAAATCCATCAGGCGGCATTTTATGTGTCCCAACGCCTCTTTCAGTGTTTCACTGTTTGCCCATGCAGCATCGGTCTCAAAAGAACATCCTTTCGGTGTTGAAGACCCTCAGCTTGGTCATGAAGTTGAAATAGACAAAGGCCAGACAGACCAACAGGTTCTTCATCAGATAGAGGATAGGCGTGACAAAACCGAAGAGGGCGATGAGGCCGATGCGCACAAAGAAGAAGGGTAAGTCCTGTAGGGCCACCCCCAGAGAGGACAGAAGGGGTGTGTTGGGCATGACAACCACACGAAGGCAAGACATGTAGCTGAAGATGTAGATGGGAAACACCCAGCCTGAGTAGTAGACCAGAGGATGCCCGGCCACCCTCACCATCTCCACCGTATCCATCCAGAACAGGAAGCTGTCCACAAACACATCAGCCCGGGCGTCGCTGACACACAGGAACCTCAGAGGGCCCGTGTAGGTGTACGGAGATATCCGATACGCTGCAGTGCTCGCTGATCGTGAAAGCCCAACATTGAAAGGCCTGCTAGGGGTTGATGGTATCCCAGGGACTGCAACATTGATTTCTGGTCGAACTCCCACTCCATTCTGGTTCCTGTCATTGAGCTGGTTTGCTCGAGGCTGCATGGGAGCGGGCACACCTTGCCCAGGCACAGCTGGATTGATGGGAGTGACTGGTGTTATCTGTTCTACATGAGTGAGGACAGTGGAGGGGATTTCTGCATCTCTTTCCACGTTATTAGCTGAAGAGAGTAATGGAAAGACAGGTATTAAAAAGGGAAAGCAATTATGACACTTCCCAACTGACTGAAACCCAAATTAAATTTGAAATACAAACCAATATCCATACCAGGCTCCTTTTTAGATAGACATCACTCAAACTAAAGAGGACAGGAATCATCCGGACATACTTTACAAAGCTATCATGGTACAACAAAGCCCATTTTTTGATAAGTTGGAAAGTCTTCTGAACCTCGTTATCATCCTTATTTAGTTACAACAGAAGAAACATACACTTTTCTAACTACCGTAGCAGCTTTATAAACGAAGTCTCAGTGGAATTCTAAGAAACGCTGTGGGTTTTTTTAAGATGTGAAAATCCTGTTTCTAGAAAACTTGATATACATTTTCAAAATCCCTGCTTAATTTCTTTGGAAAGTCCAATACTGTTGAGCAGAGGAAACAAAACCAAAATATAAAAACTCATACCGATTTTCTACCGGTACTTTATTCTTAATAAATGTTCATGTTGCCTCCAAACTCCTGCAATGCTGGTAACTTTGAAAGTCGGCAGAGAAAAGTTCAGGATGTTTAGCTGTCCGTGATTCATTTGTGTAACATGTTAGTGGTTGCGCTCACCCTGTCCAGTCAGTCTGCAATGGCGGATCCTCTCTACAACATCCATGCAGATTAACGAGAAGAAGACTAATGAGACGGGGACCTCCGTGAACGTATCATGTTTTATGTTGTTGTTGATTTGGACCTGGAAAAACAATGATTTAACATGAAATATATCAAACCTAATTGCCCCATTCAAACTAACAAGTAATAAACTCTGCGTACTGCATCGTATCACTTGCAGCTCTGGTATTTGCCTGTGTCAGTACTTCACACCAACAGTACACTGAACAGTGCAGGCACGTTGGTCATCTTAGCAGAATTGACATTTGTTTTGGACAAGACAGCAGATAAGAAAGGACCGAAAACCACATAAAACAGCAAATGGAGCCTAGGCTGTAGCCAATGAGGAAGTGAAATTGTGCCTCATGGACAGATGATTTGACAGCATGGACAGGAAGAGGAACCAAGCTGCTTATCAGTAGCTTCTTATCCATGAGGTTCCCCTGAGAACCAAGCGGATTCTCACAAATCATCACCTTTGATCCACTTTCAAGTTCCACTCATCAAATGAATGTGCCAAAATTCACCTTTGTTAAGACATTTTACCTTGTAATAAAAAAAAATGTTAATATTCAGGGTAAAGATGATAAATATGACATTGATGTAACTAGTAATTAAAATGAGAAATGACCTACAGCATGTTATACCTCAGAGCTGGCAATGAGAAAAGCGAAGCAGGGTAATGTGGACAGGATCACATATACAAGGGCCACAGGTCTCCTGGTGAGATGAAAGAGAGGACAAACCACAAAAAGTGTTATCCAACCCAACAACAGACCGGTTCAGACTTACACCAGCTGGTTCAGTCTCAATCAGAGCTGTGCTGGGATCTCAGCTGATGACCTCGCATCACCGACTCCGCTGACACTTACCACTTCTTCCTCCCTATGAGGAACTTCTTCTTCATAAAGATCATATACTTCAAGGGTACCCAGATCACCAGAGCAGTGGAGGTGACATAGGCGATGGAGGAGGCCACGATCAGCCAGTAGGCCGTGCTGGCATCGCCTGGGGGCTGCGCAGATGTTTTCACCTTAGCAACAATGTCAGCGAACCTCTGCATCACGATGAAGAGCGGCACACACAGGCCTGCAAACTGCAGCACCTCACAGAGGGCGAACTTCAGCGTGCTCCCCGAGCCCATTCCTGTGGCAGGTCACAGACGGAGAGAGAAGGGAGCGAGGCCGAGGCTGTTGTCCCAGCAAGGTGACCCCTGCCCCTGTGAAGGCTGGTCAGGCCTCGGTCTGATGCATTGTCTGGCTCCACTAGTATTTTCCACACACCACAGTCCTGGCTCTCTGCTCACCCAACTGCTTACACTGCACTAGGCATTGTGTACCTTGGTGTGACGGGGATGAGACTTACCTATTAGTCTGATTTTATACACAATGCATTCAGTTCATCCACCTCTGCTTCTTGAAGGATCCTTGAGGATGAGATCATTTTGAACTGAAACAGTTTTGATGTCACAGTAATATTAAGTTTTTATTTAATATATTTGTTATTTATCTCAGAGACATCCGTAAAGTTAACATCTCTTATAGTCAAATTAATATTTGAGGCTAGTTTGAATTACAGCCTGAACAACATTGATATTTCACGTTAGTGCTGCCATCTAGTGGCTGAAACATGTTACTGTAAAATATTTGTTCATCGGCGTATCAAATACTAACAGTTGCTCTATTCATCATACTCTTCTGCTTTTTTATTTGACTAAGACTTTTTTCACTAATACATACAAAAACAAATCATTTAAAGTGACAACGGAGTTGAGGCGTGTCTGAATTGTTTGGTCTCAACCTCACATATCATAACAGCTGGATATCGTGCAGCTGCAGACCCCAGAAACCTGAAGACCTAACAGGTTAAGTATTAGGTGGTCTGCACTGTATCTGGTTCTGTCTTTGGTTTACACACGTTTCTGCATGGTGTCATTAGGAAAGCTAATTTTAGATTCTGCTGCACTGTACTTTCTCAGGCAGCGGCGCTCCATGAGAGCAGAAATCAGTCCACTACAGACTTACTGTATATAAATGGACTGTACTTATACAGCGTCTTTCTATCTGATCAAGACACTCAAAGTGCTTTACAACATAATCTGTGCCCTCATTTGCCCATTCATATAGCACTCTACTATATACAAAGATAATCAGTGCTTTATCACATTCATACACCGATGAGGGCTTCACTGTCTTGCCCAGGGACACTTCAGCATGTGAGTGCTGGTAGAATCGAACCCCCAACTCTCGCATTGGAGGACAACTGCTCTAACCACTCTCCGCAGCTGCCCCAATATATATCTGTAGATGAGCTGTACACTGTCTGTTGTTTGCATAACTATAGCTCCACTTGTCAAACTCCTTAAAGTATGCACTTGTTTCTGAAAGTTTCTGACTCATATCAACTATTTATCTAACTTGCGCAGGATTAGACTAAGTAGTGCGTCTAATCCCAAAACGTATTGGATGGTGCATGGACTTGGAAAGAGGTATATCCACAAGAAAAAGGAGGAATGAAACACATGTCCAGAGGAGGGACAGTGGGTGTATTGGTAAAAGGATGTTAGAAATGCAGCTGCCATGAAAAAGACAAAGAGATGTGTAGTTGGAGCGAACATGGAGGTCATTGGAGTGAGGATAGAGTGCGATGGAGAAGGATGTGAAAAGGGAATAGCGGGAAAAAGATTAGGTCAGTCAGGCATGTGTTCATTCATTCTTGGTTCCTTTGTTCAATAATGCATCCATTCAGTTAGTCAGCAGGTCATTCATTCACAGACCCCCTAGTCAAGAGAACTTCATCCACATGGTCCAGCATGCGTCCCTTTGGATCGTTGTACCGCTTTGATATGACTGGCAGCGAGATGAGATGAGCAAATACCGGTTCTGCTTTTGTTTTGGTTGTGTTTCATCTCCTGAAACACCACCTACTGTATAACCAGGTCCAAGTGGTCTGCCAGCCCACCAGCAGGCCATGCACTCGTCCCACGAGAGGCAGAAGGGGGGGTTTCTCCCTGGGTGTATAGAGAGATGGATGCTCCCCTCCCTTCCAGCCCCCCACAGCTGTCAGCTCCCTTCCTGAGTTCCCCTCCCTGCCCCCGGTGCCATGGCGTCCAGCGAGGAGGACGGCACGGTTGAGGAGAAGGAAAACAACAACAAGAAGAGAACAAAAAGCGCCCTCGTCACCGCATGGCTCACTTTCTACAACATCGCCATGACAGCCGGGTACGTGTTGCCTATTCATGAGAAACGCAGAGAAGTTTGCCCGCACCTTAAAAACCCTGTAAGCTTGTGTTGCTGTTTATAGGAACGCCTGCGTGCGTCAATTCGAAAGTGCCTGTTCAGCTCGAAGGACTCAGCAGAAACTCAATTTGACAGTAAAGACAGATTCAATGAGAAGCCAGCGGGGGGTGTTTGGAGGTTAAGGTGGGAGGTGAGAGTTTGGAAAGTGAATGAATGGCGGCTGGCTGTTTGAGGTGACAGACTCTGAAGCCGTGTCCAAATAGGGCACGTCAAGGCCCGCCGTGCGTCCCTCGGCCGCAGTGATAAGTATAGCCAGGCTGTGCTCCTGACACTGGAGCTCAGTGAAGTGCTCAATGAGCACATTTTGAACAACAACACAACATTATAGGAACAGTGTGTCCATGATAAAGTGAGAAGCACCTGAGAGTCAGCTCTGAGATCCATGATGGGGGCCCCATTGGCTCTTGTGGGTCTGAATACACTTGATTCATCTGTAAAGAGAGATATCAAGCAAACATTTAGTGTGGAAGTAGCTGAGACTCATCCCCAACCTGCACTCTAAATGCTAATTTATTGTGTTCCAGCTGTTTGTAAAACTTTGGCTCTATCCATTGGAGTCTGGATGGATTTGAATGAAACTCTTAGAAGATGATCACTTGGTGCACAGCTATAACTGATTATCATTTGGAGTCAGCCTAATTCAAGACGACTACCACAAACAACCGCCTTTACAAAACACAACACTGATTATAGCGCAGTCGGTTGTACAGACTGTGGGCTAAAATTGAGTATGATAGCTAAGAGTCAAGCCTGGTGAGTTTTATTCAAAACTATGCCATCAGCTGTTGCTGTCAGCTCTATTTGTCTGTTAGCAAAGTATATTAAGAATCGCTGGACAGATTTTTATTAAACTCCCAAGAACTAATTACTAAAAGTACAACTCCAGCTGGATAGTCCTTTGAAGCCACAAGTCAGAAAAATCACAATATTTCAGTCAGATTGATTATTTGTTAAAATTTGATATGTTGGTAGCTGAGACTAGTCCTCAGAATATATCCAGAGTGCTAACAGATTTGACATTATCACATGTGCTTGTGGCTGTTATTTATTATGTTTGACCTAAATAGCTATAACTCTATCGCTTCTCGTCAAAATATATCTTAGTTTAAAAATCTGGCATAAAAAAATGGCAGGTGATATACATTCCCTCAAGGAATGCTAAGTCTTTAGTTTCTCAAAATGAAAGTGTATCAGTGAGCAGGTAGCTCTTTTATTTTTATTTTTTTTCTGTTTTAGAAAGTATAGTTCAGTAAATTGTAATAATTTAAAAAAAAAAGAACTAGTCTTAATAGTTAAAACTAGGCCTGTCTCGATGAACAATAAGCTACGAGCTAAGCCAACAGGCCGACCCCAGAAAAAAAACTCCATCTTGTCGAAGCTCCAGAATTCACGGTTGAAACCCGTGTCTTCATGTAAACACTTGTTTTTCACTGCAAAAAGAAGCTGAGGACTTGTTTACAGATTTTTTTATTTTTGTGACAAATGTTATGCTGAAGAGCTCCAACTACATCGAACGTCTGCCATTTTAAGAACCGAAAAACAGGAAGGAGAGACAGCCCATGTCTCGTCAAAGGGCCTCTCACATTTTTCTTGCAGACACGCTGCTCGCGCCCTCACTATCCATCCTTCGGTTCAAAGTCTTATACCGCCATCCAGTGGTCAAAAACGGTACTACACAAAAGAAATTAACCAACATTTCTTCTTAAATTTGACAGTAATTACTAATTATTGTCAAATTTCAAACAATATTATTATTTATCATAATAATTTCTGAGACAGTTAATCGCCCAGCAAAATTTGTTATCATGACAGGCCTAGTTAAAACCTAACATTTACCGTAGTTAAAATTTTAAAAAGACCACACATCAAATGGTAATTTTGCTAATGATACTTTAGTTTTGGAGCTCATCATTTCACATAAAAACTCATTTTGCCTTAAATTGTCAGATAAGCTTATTGCATAGCAACACAAAAATCATATAAGACTACACAGACTGCACAAATGGCTCCAGTGCAAATACACACTAAAATTAAATAATAAAATGCCAAGACAAAAATGTTATTGATTTAATCATTGCGGCTGAGCTGTTAGAGCAGTCGTCCTCCAATGGGAGAGTTGGGGGTTCAATTCCACCAGCTGTCACATGTTTGTCCCTGGGCAAGACACGGAATTCCTCATTGCCGTTGTGTGTCCTATCGGTGTATGAATGTGATACAGCACTGATTAGTTTCTACAGATTCAGATTAGCTTTGTAGAAATGTAGAGCGCTGTATGAATGGGTAAATGAGGTTACAGGTTGTGGTGTAATGCGCTTTGAGTCTCTTGACTAGATTGAAAGGTACTATATAAGTACAGTCCATTTATCATTTAATTTTTTACGTATACGGTAGTTCATATTTGATAAAAGTAAGCTGCTTCAAAAAAAAAATCTATTCAGAAGTCATTAGATTTACAGGCATCAGGTGTACAAAGGATGCCAATTTCTGTCCAGTATCCTCAAAAGATCCAGAGTAAAAATAAAAAACTAAAAAAAACTAGTGCTGAATGGTTTTGAGCCTCTCAGGCAGCACTACTTTACATACGGACCAGATCCTGCATGTTCTTAGGAACTTTAATGAAAATCAACGGTAAGTGAACAAAATTTGCCGTGTGCCAACAAATTAAATGACAAACTTGTCTTGGCAGCGAAACAGAGAGCAAGCACGAACAACATCCACTACTCTTGGCCTCAGCTCAATACCAGTTCAAAAGCGAGGATCCAGGGTGCTGCTTTTGTACATGACCTGAGGAACATGCACATCTGTGAAAACATTACTCCTCAGTCATATTTCCAGGTTTTGGAGCAAAGTGACCCACAAACTCTGTTAGGGACCATGGCATATTTATTGGCTTAATTCAGCAAATGTTGGAGCAACATGTCCCCACTGAAAGAGTCCTGGGCTACCTGCAGTACAGATACAGTATGTCACCCACTGAAAACCTTTGAAGCCAGATAAAAGGAAACACATAGAACCCCACCAACATAGAAATTTTGGCTATCACTGATACTGATATTGGGAGGGGAAGGCTATGCTGATAAATTATATATTGGCTGAAACATTTTTAGCTTTGTCCACCCCCAAGAATCTAAATAAACAGCTACTGTACTTTTAAACCTGTTTTAACACTTGAAGTCTTGAACCAGTCTTCCTAACATGCATTCACATTTTCTATTCTCCACTACTGACCATGGTGAAGGCCTATTTAGTATCAACAGTTGTAGCATTTTTTTTTTCTTCGACGTCGACAACGATAACGTTACTAACACTGATATACTGTATATTTACTGCTGCGTTAGATTTATTGTTCTGGCTAACAAGACAATAACCTACGCTCTCTGTTAGCTTGCTAACTTGAGAAGCCAATAGCTAGTGACAAGCAGGTTGGAGAATTTAAGATAGTTTATTATTGTTGATTTTTTTATTCACCCCGTCAGTTACAATTAACTAACCATGCTCATTTCAGCAAAATACGCTGCACAGTAATTAGTTGTTCCCTCCTTCGGCTGTGCTGTGAGTGAAAGTGAAACTTAAAGTGAATGGCCATGACTTGAAAGTTGTCTTCACACACCCTCTGCTGGATACATTGTACAATTACGTCATTTGCAAGTAAGGACACAGCAGGTCCCTGCCATCTTAGGGGTGAAAATTATGTGTTTATATTGGCACTTAATTGGCCAATCATCACCAATATTGATATGTCTCTAAACGTCTATATCAGCCCTACTTATATATTGGTCAGGATCTAATAGAGACCCCAATGTACAGCAGTTGATATCCTTAGGGGGGCATTGTATTCCAGGAACCAGTGGACTTTATGAAGCTCTCAAAGATTAACTTTTAAAGTCAACACCATTCAAGATGGCAGCTCCTGCTAATCGACCCTAACTATAAATGACCAAGACGGATTTTAGAAAAGCATATACAGGTAGTCCTCGAGTTACGAACGGGTTCCATTCCTATGGCCCGTTTGCAACTCGATTTGCCGTAACTCGGAGCGCCGGCCACATGGCTGCCGTAACGTCTTTTTAAACACGTTTTTTTCAATGTAAAACAAC
>JARVGQ010000760.1:16200025-16211406 GCA_031762355.1 Hypsolebias martinsi | reverse complement strand
ATAAAAAAGACAACGTAACGTCACTGGGGGCGGCGCCGTAAGTCCGAGTTGCCGTAAGTCGATGGCGCCGTAAGTCGGTGACCACCTGTAATTTTCTTTTAACAAAACGCCTTATCATTTACATTTAACGGTTATCTTTGAATGATTTACAAATAATGGCAACATTTAAATACATATTTGCATTATTGTGATTCTTATTTTGTACCAAAATCTTTTTGTAAAATCATGTTTAACTTTCATTATTTAGGATCAACAAGCTAATAAGGTTTCATTCATTATACTCTGTAGTCCATGACATCACTGGTTATGACAAACTTAGTTTTAGGTTTTTGTTGTTGTTGTTGTTGTTGTTGTTTTCAAATTAAAGTGCTAGGGTCTGGAAGTGGAAGAAAACATTTTAACTTTTACTAAATTTGGCATGCTGCATATGCGTTGCCATTTTTGGCCCATAACTGGGATATTTAATTTGCCAAAGTGAAACAGGAAGTGACATAAAAGGGGAACTCCCTCTTTGCTTATTGAAGTATTGTTATCTGGACTCTTCTCTCTGTGTTGTCATCCACTGTATCAATGCTCTGTTCACATGCGGTCATCACTTCCTGTTACTGCACACTGGAATATCTCATCTGTTGCTTTACATATTATCATTTTTAAAATGCCTTTACGTTATATATCATGCTTTCAAAGGCTAACACTTAGAAACGGTTGGTGTTTTAGCACTAAAACAGCATGCATTCATAAAAGGATGTCCTTATTTATTATATTTCAATGTTCTAGATGCTGGTTAGTCTATCTAAAACAACACACTGCGATTTGTAACATTCACTCTTAACAGGTCAGAATTAGTTCAATATATTTTTCTCATTTTCTCCTTCTGAGACACCTATCTTGTTTTCACTCTAGTATCACTTCATATGATAAGCGTGTGATGTTTTGCAGCCGGCTGACCATCAGCAGTGTGTTCCACACACGTCATCATATTACCTGTGTTGGGTTTGTGTTTCTGCAGGTGGCTGGTTTTGGCCATAACAATGATGCGCTTCTACGTCCAGAAAGGCACACACAAGGGTCTCTACAGAAGTATAGCAAGGACACTTAAATTTTTCCAAACCTTTGCATTAGTTGAGGTAAAAACCTTTTTTCACAGAAAACCATTTGTAAATCTGGAAAGACACAGTTAACTCCATCTGCTCCTTGTTGTGTATTTGTCCTGCAGGTGGGACATTGTGCTGTTGGTATGTGCTGGTTTCAATTGTTCATTTTTGCTTTAACTTTTATACTGTATCACACTTGTCCAGATGTTGATGCTGTTTTTTTTTCTGGCTCTGCGGCAGGAATTGTCAGGACTTCTGTGATTGTAACCGGGGTTCAAGTGTGCTCACGGATTTTCATGGTTTGGTTCGTCACCAGCAGCATCAGACAGGTGAACGTGACGCCAACTCAAACGTCAACACAAATTATAGCGCACAGGAAAAAAGACAATTTTAAGATGTGTTTCTGTATTTTCTTTCCACAATAGAATGCATAATAACTGAATTGATTATTCTAATGAGGATAAATTCTCACAAAACCTTTGCAGTTAAATAAATTTATCTTTTTTTGGTGTCTGTTAACAGCTTCAGAGATGATTTGCACGCCGAACACACAGATCATGATGCAGACCCGCTTTTATCTTCTGTATACACGTGTAATTGTATATTTTGCCAAAGATCCAGAATGAAGAAAGCGTAATCCTGTTCCTGGTTGTGTGGACGATGACAGAGCTCACCAGATATTCCTACTACACGTTCAACCTGCTCCACCACCTGCCGTTCTTCATCAAATGGGCCAGGTGGAGATGCACGTTAGCCGCGGCCGAGATGAATTTTCATTAATGTGTTGGACAGTGTGTGTCAGCATGCTGGACTGAGCTGGTGATTTGGGCTTTTTACAACAGGAAGTGTTGCAGCATGTGTGTGTGTTGGGTGTTAGCCAGCTCCCACAAAGAAAAGAAACACGTGTTCTGCTTTATTAGACATTATTTGTCAGTGACTTAACTAAATGCTCACTTTGTTCGTTGACAACATTAAAAATACAGGACTGGATGTCGGTTTTAAATTGATCCCAAAACAAGTTATCACTTCTTTAATTATTAGGTTTTAAAACATACGATTTGAGGATTTTGTAGTGAAGGTTTCTCCGCTTTAGAGGGGAACCCTGCCTTGCTTGTGACGCAGTATAGCTCACCGGATACGGGAGATGTTCAGAGGAACGTCTGATCTGAAAGCGGTCCAGCAGAATCTCAGCATCTTACAACACAGAAGGTCGTCACCCTTCTTGCGCAACAGTTCACAGCTCAGCCACCGAAGCACTTCCTGAAAAATGCTTT
This sequence comes from Hypsolebias martinsi, assembly GCA_031762355.1. NCBI lineage: Eukaryota > Metazoa > Chordata > Actinopteri > Cyprinodontiformes > Rivulidae > Hypsolebias > Hypsolebias martinsi. The sequence continues at coordinate 16,209,038 of JARVGQ010000760.1, read as the reverse complement.
GTTTAATGTGCATTGTTCCATCCTTACAAGATCCATTCAGCTCCGTGCCAAAGCTTTGTTTTTCCTTTGGCTTTGGATTCTTGCACACTTGGCGACGCTCTCCTCCCCCACCGTTCCCATCTTTCTTTAAGCATGGAAGAGACGCCAGGCCCCACGGAGAAGGGCTCATGTTCAGCTGCTCCTGTTTTTTAAGACCCCATCTGTTTTGGTCATGGAATGCTCGGCCAGCGTTTCCCTCACATCCGCCGAGACGCTGCCCCGAGCCTCGGCTGAAGACGGGACCCCTGTCCACGAGAGCACAGTTCTCATAAAAGTCAGCACACAGCGTATGTTCAGTATGCAAACAGACTTTAGATGTGCCCTAGATCCAGCCTGAAATAGGAAGATATTAACTTTCTGATGGCAACATATTAGTTTCTACATTTGAAGACAGTTGGTGTATGAGTTCAAAGATTGTTATGTTAAATAACCTTAGTGCATCCAGTGGTAGTGTGGTTATGACTGCAGGTCAAATTACAGTCACAGTCTGATCCTGCAGCTTTACCCACTACAACCCAGTGCTAGATTAAATGTCTGGCTCACAGTTCCAGGCCTTGGTGATTCCCCGTCATTATCAGATCCTCTTGAGCTCACAAATTATAGTTTACATTAAAAAGTTTGAAAGTAGCCTAAAACGAGTTTTTCTCGTTGTCTTTTTTTACCGAACTTATTTGTTGGTCAGTGCTCCAACACTTAAACCGTGCTCTTGATTTCCGCTCGTTTTCAAACTTGCTTTGCTGTTTGGTACCTTCCATCTCTTGAAGCTTTTTAGGGATATTATTAATTTAGTTTTTTATAAATAACATACAGTATCTGGACATGAATGCAGCAGTTTGCTGTGATATCCAAGCTGCAATGGTCATCTGGTGAACACAGTTTGTGTTTGTGGTTAGTTTGGCATAAATTACCCAGAAGGCAAATAGCTAGGAAACAATTCCCATATGTCAAAAAACTTGAACAAGTATAACAGGCAAAATTATTATAATGATATAAAAAGCATTTCCATCTCCTTAATGAAATGAACATGTTGATATATGAATGTATAAAACAACACAAAATATGCAGTAGATGGCAAAAAACATACAGAAACTTATGAAACGAGAAGTTTGCTGATTCACCATTTACAATTTACACACTTGGCATGATTTTAAAATTATTAAATAATACATAATCTAAATTAGAACAGGTTTTACCAGCGGATTGGATTTACCAGCGTATCGGCAGAATCCTAAAACTATGTTGTTTTTATTTTATTATTTTTTTATCCTAATTTGCTAACATCACTTGAGCTACATCCTAATCTACCTGTTCAACGCTTCTACACAAAGTTGAACCGTAAATACTGTAGTTGGAACGCTCATTAATGGCCGTGCATGTGTGTTCTCATTGTGCGCTTCCTTTTGCAAGTATCTGCAAGTCAAATGTATTAAAATTCTTCTTTTCGTTTTTGTTACAGATACAACTTCTTTATCATCTTGTATCCACTGGGAGTTGTCGGAGAGCTGCTCACCATTTACGCCGCTCTGCCATTTGTACGCAGATCTGGAATGTACTCCATGAGGCTCCCCAACAAGTACAACGTGTCGTTTGACTACTATTACTTCCTCATCATCGTCATGCTGTCCTATATTCCACGTAAGAATATTTCCTGCACTGTGCATCCAATTTTTAAAACGACTCATATAATAACAAAAACAACATACAAGATGGTGGCATTTCGTTGTCCACTGTCACGAAATGAAGACGGGGAATTGGAAATACCCTCTGTTGATCCATCTGTGTTGTGAGATAACTTGAACAATAAGTAAGTTACCAACTTCCATTTTGGTGTGTGGCTGCATCTAGGCCTAAGAAAGGTCACCATCGAAAGTTGGATTGCTATGTCAATGTCCAAAATGGCTATCGCCATATATACCGTATTTTTTGGACTATAAGGCGCACTGGATTATAAGGCGCAATAAGCGAAACCAAACAGTCAGATAAGTCAAACTTTATTCAACTTATTCACAATAACTCTCAACATTGTTCAGTTCAGTTGTATCACATAAAATCAGTTTGCGGTCGGAAAGCACAACCAGAATTAATACATAAGGTAGGGCTGGACGATATGGCCAAAACATTTATCACAATTTCTTAATTTCGGTCGATAACGATATAATTTGATATCGATATAAATAATACAAAAGCCTCAGAAAAATTGTACAAACTGTACAAATAAATTAATGTTCACCTTTTATTTGCATTAGCCTTTAAAAAAGTGAAATCACTGTCAAATAAACATAAAACTCTTATCTTGTCAATATTAATAGGCTTAACTTTAAACAACAACATAGCAGCATTTGCTGCATGTGTTTCTCTTTTGATACAGCTGGGGGTGTTGTTTCAGGGACACGTTGCCTCATACTTTTATTGTGCTTCATCTTCTGACTCTCAGCAGATTCTATCGAGTGGAACAAGTTAGATGTGTTCCCACCGCTAGTTGGAACAACTCTCGGTCACATTTTACAGCACGCTGACTGAAACCTGCAGTTTATTGGATCTTAGAAAGCTGAACCACTTCCACACCGCTTAGTTAGTCTTTCCTCTCATCAGTTATGTAATCTGCTTTCTCTTCTCTTGTGAAATCTTGTTCAGTCCCTTTCTGACATCATGGGCACTCATTTTGAAGTAAAAACCTAATGCGCGTTGGCGATTAGCCTAGCCTGCTACCTCTAATGCCTTCTGGGCTTGAGCTCTGCATAACATCTACATCACCACGCACTTAAGTAGTTGTGTTGCACCTTTTTCTGTCCGGGTTGAAACTGAAGCGGCCACTTCAGCCCAAACAGAAAAGAAAATGTGTCAGTGAAATGCTGTAATCATACTGAAATATCAAAAATGTGCTTAAAACTCATGTCACCATTATTGACTAGAAGTATATCACGACAAATATCGATATCTAATTATCGTCCAGCCCTAACATAAGGCGCACCGGATTATAAGGCTCGCTGTCGATTTTTGAGAAAATCAAAGGATTTTAAGTGAGCCTTATAGTCTGAAAAATATGGTATACGTATAAATTAAAACCAGCCACCCAATTGTTTGAGGAAACGATGCTTCTTAATTTGTATAGTTTCCTCAAATGATTGGAGTGGCTGAAGATTAATCTACGGCGGTGGTCTAATGGTATCACCATCGACCAACCCCTGGTTCCACTTTTGCATCTGGTGGTGGATAAAATTGCTCCTTCCACTCGCCTGGATCCATCACTCCATGTTGCCTCATACAAGAAATAATAAATCCACCTGTTGTTTGACAGTGTAACTCCCACCTCTTGAATGTCTTACACCAAAAACATTAAGGTTTATTTGCATTTCTTGTCTTTCTCATTTTGAAAACTACAATCATTCACTATTCAATCAAGTCCCTCAACAATGGAGGACATCCACAGACCACTTTTTTTAATTTTCTAATGGAATAATAAGGAGCTCAATAAAATAAGAAAATAATCTAAACTTTGACAACCTTGTTAGTCCTTGCAAACAAAAACTAAATAAATTACACTAATTATCCATGTCTTAAATATATTTGTTTATTTATAAATTTATTCATTTAAAAATACAATACAAAACAATCCCATAAATGATAACATACAAAATATAAAAATGAAAGGTAGCAGAAAGAAGAAAAAATCATATTACGGTACATCTGCCCCTTTTTTCAAACAATTAGTTCAAACAATAATAATCTTCAAGTGACAAAACAAAATTAATAACTCTTTCTAATTTATCTAACTCTAATACAATACACATTACACTACTTCATATATAATTTTTTTTAACAATTCAGTTTTGATCATTTTCTTAAACGTACACATTGACTTGGCATTTTTAACATCACTCTCCAAACCATTACACAATCCAAGTCCCTGGATTGAGATAGACCGTCCCTTCAAACTAGCTCTGAGTTTTGGTTTTACAAATATCTCTGTCCCCTTGAAATTATAACAACTTTGTCTTTTAACAAAATGTATTTGGATATTTAAAGGTGCTGTGTTATTCTGAGCCCCATACATTACTGATAAAATACTATAATCTACCAAATCATGGAACTTCAATAACTTCATATATGCATAATCAACCTTTAGGTTTTCTACAAAAGCTGCTCTTTTAGCATTTATATTAGCTTCTTATTCTTCAATCAGCTCAGCTTGACACAGTCCAGTAGGGAACCACAATGGAGGCAGATTAAAAAAAAAGCAGCACACTGTCCTGTCTCATTTATGTATTAACCTGGATGACATCATCCCCACGACCCATTTCAACGAGACAGCACCACCATCAGACAGGACAGAGCAGTCACACTCAAAATTAAATCACACTTGAATGCATCATTGAAGCTTAAAACATTAAAATACTCTTCTTCTACAATTAATGTGTCAGTATTTAGTCGCATGTTCTTTAGAGGTGGAAGATTAAAAAATATAAACTCGGTTAATTTTTCTAAAAAAAAAAAAAAAAAAAGAATCAGTTTCTTTAACGTACTAGTTGTATCTTTTGTTTATGGGGTTCTCTTTGGCAGTGTTTCCTCAGCTCTACTTGCACATGCTGCGGCAGAGGAGGAGGGTGCTTCACGGGGAAGTCATTGTGGAGAAGGACGACTAGACGAGCGTCACCTCACGCTTTCGTTTGAGACAGCCTGCTTCCACATCGCCCTCACCTCCGCTCCATCCCGCGTCCCATCGTTCTGGCCGGTAACATTCTTAATTACACGGGACCTGAAGAGCAGCTGACAGCCTGTCTGATGAAAACCACAACCGTCGATGATCGGAAACAAAAACCACGAGCAAGCACGAGCACTGAATACTAAAGACCGAATCTGAAAGTGGGATTAATCCTTGTCTGATTATTTGGCGAGATGTTTACAGTCCAAAAAAAAGTGCCGGAGCTTGAGACAGAAGCCTGGTATCTTGTCTCAGCACTCAGCAATCCTGGTTCCTTTATTCACCCTCCAGCGAGAAAGAAACTGAGCCACACCACTGCACCACGATGGAGAAATGTGTAAAGAAACATGGAAGGAAGAATTGCACGTCGTGTGCTCTGAATTGTGTCGCTACATACACCCCGCTTCCCAGCCAACCTACCAAATTGTCCCATTTTTTATGAGTTTTCATACAAAGACCTTAGTGGCTGCACAAAACAAGGTTAAAAAACAAAAAATCAGTTTAATCATACCTCAACAATAAATCTACAATTAGACAACGTGCTGCTGCTTTTGTGTATATTTGTTTAACCTTTTGTGTAAATGATACAATGTGAAACGAGCGGTTAATAAGAAGCGTATCTCTTAATCACACACTGTCTCACTTAGAGCAAGCACAGCTCAAACTTAAGTCTTTGTCTGCTTGACCCAGCTCCTGCATTCGTTCATGTTTTGTTTACTGTGTCCATTTCATTTACGAGTCTTGACAGATGGGTTTTTAGAAAAAAGAAGGCTACGTTTGAAATTAGAGACAGCTCTGGCAGTCATCGCAGTGTCTTGTTTGTTTTGTAGAATTTGGTGTCCCTCATATAAAGGTACCGTATTCTCCGGACTATAAGTCGCTCTTTTTTTCATAGTTTGGCCAGTCCTCAAAGTATAGCCCGTAGCAACTTATTTACATTTTTTTCCCTATTCATGATGCAATTTTTGACTGGCACATTTAATATTCATTCATACTGCCATGAACCAAAATGTAAACAATACTATTTGCAGCTGCGAGAGGGCCCTCTAGACTTTTAACAATTATTTGTTGTTCCTCTACTGCTAACCCCCAAACATTCACTTAGAGACAACTGAGAAAAGCTCAACACAAGTAAAATGTGCCCCCAAAAGAAAATCCTCTTCTGCAGATTACAAACTTAAGGTAATAAAATATGCAGCCCAAAACAGTAATGGAGCAGCAGAAAGAAGGTTTGTAAACAGGTGGGGTCCGCTCAGTCTGCCTGGGGGATTCAACCCGGTGGAGGGGCGGAAGGGACGGCTGCTCTGTGGTGGAGGATCCCCCCTCATGGTCGAACTTTCCCTGTGTCTGGCTGGCTCCTGCCGGGTGCATTTCCTTTGTGGTGGTGCGCCGCAACTGGCTTTGGGTCAGCCTGGAAGGGTCTGGTGATGAAGGTGTTTCGCGGCTCCAGCCTCGAGCTCTGCAGCGTCCCCCCGCCTGCACCTAACCGCTTCCCAGGGCTGCGGACCACGTATCTCACTGCGCCCTTCCTCCCCGTTCCGGCAGCAGGAGGATGAGGACCCCTTGCCCTTGCACAGCTGTCGACCGAGACGGACTGTTCTCAATGCAATCCGACTGTGCCACCCAGGGCGGGGACCAGCCCACGTTTCCCGGGCACAATGGTGACGCATAATAAATGTATCTTATACTCCAAAGTGACATATGTTTTTTTTTTTTCCCTCTTCATGAGACATTTTTTTTGACTGATACGATCTAAACTCCGGAGCGACGTATAGTCTGGAAAATACGGTAGTTAGACTCCCTCCAACCAAAGGTGCTATAGTAAGATCTTTTCAATCTTCTGTGCAGCTGAAGGAGTGATTGTGATTGGAGTTGACCTGAAGCAGGAAAGAAGGATGTGAAATGACTGAGATGTCAATGAACTGCATAGATGGTGGTTATCAAAGAGAATCAACAGTTCTGCTTGAGATCTGGGAGGAATAAAGAAAACACAAACGGTCAATTTAACAGACGTTAATTTTCATTAAGGAAAACAAAGCATTGAAAATGTGAAAATACCTTTTTGTGCAACATGAATAAACAGTTCAACAGTGAAGAACGTATACACTGGATTTGTTTTTTGTGCAAGTGTAGAAATCAAACAAATACAGTCAGGATTTTATGGATTTATTTGCATATTTCCTTCATTTTTTCTTCTTATTACGTGAGTGCAGGAACTGGCACATTTTCTGTTTGTAGGAAGACTCAGCAGATTTTTTTTTCTTTCACAAAGGTGATACATGTTTGATATTAAAGTATAAACTTGCTGACCAAAATTCAAGCTGATTGTGGCCTTTTCCTAAGACTTTGTGTAATTTATTCATACTTCTATGTAAATGAAATTAGTATGTAGACATTCATGAGGTTAGATAAGATTGCATATCAGCGAGGTGATTTTTTTTGCGCTTCATTTAGCTTCTTTTCTCTAAGAAAACATACAAAATAACAGCTCATTTGGTTTCATAATCGTTATACTTACCTAAAACTCAGCTAATAAAATAGACATTCAGATACTTATTCGTACAAAAAGTACAGTTTATAAAAAGTTTTTTATAACGATAAAAAATACATAAAAATCCATTGGCAGTTTGGTAAATACTCTTCTTTTGGATGCCCTGCTGTATTGCACTTGCTGGTAATGGTTTCACCACTTTGGAGGATTCAGCATCAAAAAAAGTTGCAGCTTGGGGCTTGTCTCAATGTTCCCTCTGCTCTGGACCATCCATGGGCTGCGTCACTCAACCAGTGCCACACAGACGAAGTATAGCTGCTCACTGCACTTTCATTCAGCACGTTGCTATGTTCTTGCTAAAAAAAAAAGCAGAATAAAAAGGTTAAAACATGTCTGAGCAGAAAAAAATGGACAGATATTAAAAGACAACGTACAGGTCTCCATTTCCTTCTCACAGATGTAACTCATGAGATCTTCACAGAAGGCATCGTTCCATAGTCCTTGGTGAATGAGAGCTGCACAGTCTTCTCCTGCTTCATGGAAGTGACCCCAGTTGTCTGGCTGTCCAGGCTTCCACTTTCTGCAGGCGGACAACAGGGGGCAACCACACATTATGTTTTTAATTTATTTTACAGTAAAAGGCAGGTGGAAAAGACAAACTACTTTAAAAATAAATCCTTAATGGGAATATGTTAGGACTGCAGATTTATTGGGTTATTTAGGTTGTTATGTTGGTGCATTTGATTTAAGTGTTGCTTTCTTTGTCTTTGCAGTTTTATGAGCTTAAGTGTTTTATTTTTTGTAGAAAATCAACATGAAAAGCCAGAAATATTTCAGCACACAGTAGTCCCTCGCTACTTCACGGTTTGACTTTTGCGGACTCGTTATTTCACGTTTTTTTTCAAAGTAACATTGTACACAAGAGGAAAAAAATAGTATGAAACATGATTGTCGACTTTAATATTATGTGACTGGGGCAGTAAACAGTTAACGAAAAATAAAACACTACGGACAGGAGGCGCCATTTTGTAGTTTTCTCTTAATAAGCCTACACTTTACTGCCATGCAAAAGGACTACATTTCCCAGAAGTCAACAGTACACAGTACTACAACCCAAAAGCCTTGTTGCTTTCTGCTGAAATGGAGGGAAAGTTTTTATCTGATCTGAAAAAGTTTGGTGCTTATGCATAGTGACTTCGGCACCCAGCAGATGCAGAGAGCCACATGGAACTGACAGGGAACCAGACCAGAACCAGACCTTCAGACTCGTCAGTCAATCTAAGTGCTGCCCACCAGCCCTCCCGGGTAATCACATCATGTTGCTGCTGATCTGTTTCATGCTGCTGTGTTCATTCGTACTGTTCGGCGTATTTTTTTTTTATGCTATTAGTGCTTAGCATATTTTTAGATGAAGTTTTTCTTAGTTCATGTCTTAGATCTTATTACGGTTTTTCTTTTACCTTTTATTGTTGGATGTAATTTGGACCCTGAGTCCACAATCTCGTTCCAGCACATGTACCACAAGTGGTGCAAATGACAAATAAAGAAACTCCGACTGTTCTGCAGAGCTGGTGAGTAAAAGTTTGCAGTACTGTACAGTACATATCTATATGTTGTTAAAATGATGTAGGTTTAAGAGTTTAGAACATTGTAAGAGTGTGGGAAGGGTTTCTAAAGCCTTTATACAGGCTGTCCTCGAGTTACGAATGGGTTCCGGACCTAAGGACCGTTCGTAGGTCGATTTTGCCGTAACTCGGAACGCCGGCCACATGGCGCCGTAA
>JARVGQ010000760.1:15929435-15940531 GCA_031762355.1 Hypsolebias martinsi | reverse complement strand
ATATATTTCAAATGTTTGTTTCTTTTAATGTTGATGTTTATAACTGACAATTAAGCAACTGACAAATCAGCGACCTCGATCTACTATAATAAACCTTTGTAAAATACAGCAGAATGCAGGAAATTACATCTGTTTTATCCAAAATTCTCTGGGTAGGACCTTCAGACCCCCCAGTCCGTGAAAATATAGTCTGATATCAAACTGGTCCGTGGTGCAAAAAGAGTTGGGGGCCACTGCTGTACAGGATATTGTTGACCAGTTAAACCTTTATCTCTCAGCCTAGATAATGGTTTTTGAGCAATAATAAACACAACCATGTTATTGTTAATGTTTTGTGTTCTAATGTCAATTAGGGAGATGATAAGAGCCCTGAACCCCAGAGAAGATTCAGGAAGAGACAGAGAGGTGCAGAAGTCTGCCATCAACCCGAACCTCAGTGAATCCAGTGACCTGGTGGTGGAATGTGAGGGACACTATGCTAATGCTATCAAACTAGCAACCAGGTGTCTGTGTGTGCAACAAGCATCATCCACAGTCTCAGAGCGAAAATTTTCTACTGCTGGAGACACCATCAGCCAGGAGCGGGCTTGTTTGTGTCCAGAGAAAACAGACATGTTGATATTTCTGAAGAAAAACTGTTAAGTGAAAAGGTCCTCAGTGTGTAGCAGTGAGCATTAGACAATGACGTGTCACTGGTTTGCAACTGTTCTTTTGACCTGGAAATTCTTTATTTTTATTTAATAAAACTGCTTGGAATGGAAAAATACCAAAGTTAAAAAATAAAACAAGATTTGTACTGTAATGGGTAACGTAATTTTCTTCTTGTTAGAATTGATATTAGTTACAAAATTGGGACCGAAAAAAGAAACGTCCTGGAACCGACATCGAAGTGAAAGTACCGACACTGGTACCGCTACAGATTTTTTTAGAAAGGTACCCAGCCCTAGGCGTGGGACTGTAGGTGGTCGAATTGAGTCCAAGTCTGGATGAAAATAGTCCCGATGGGCTACAAAACAGCTCTGGATCTTTGGCGCATGTCCCCACTTAGAAATCCTCGTGGACTGGCTACCAGCTCTTAAGATTCACCAATGGCTCTAGAGGTCTGGGTCTAGTTCAGTGGACTCAGCGTGGCTTCTCTGCGTCCACTAGGCGCCGATCAGATCAAAACTTTACTGTACTTCTGGATTTCTCAGCAGAAGGAAACGGGGCTTCTAGGCAGGGCCCTGTTGCCTTCTGGGAAATGTGGTCATTATGAGTGGGAATAAAGTGAAGGCTCACTGAGAGAAAACTACAAAATGGCGGCACCTGTCCAAATTAATATATATATTTTTTGCCATTAACTTTTTCATAACCACATGAGTACAGTATAGTGATAGTACTGTACAGTCCACAATTGTGTGTCTTGTACTATCAGTCATCACAATAGGGATTTAGTGTCTTAGTTAGTTTGACTCACAGTGGAGCCACTCTGTTGACATACAGTAGATGTAAATTCCTGATAGGTGTGAAAATGACTGGGTATCATGCCTAAAGCTGCTGAAAAGAAGAGGTTTGGTGTTCTCCAGGAAATTAACTGGTTTAGAGCGGCATGGTATGAAGTTGTCTTCCCATTAAAAAACATGGAGACAAATATCCAGCGTAGGCTGATTTATTTGCTGTGTTTCTTCTGGCATTTGCACACAGCAGTAAACCAGGAAAAGCACAAACAGAAGCTCAAACAGCAAGGCTCCGTCCGTGTCAGGAGAGAAAAAAACTCCAAGGCACGCAGCATGGCATTTTACACAGGGTGGTACATTCACTAGCGTCAGAACAGCCACGGTGCATTCAATAGGAATCATGAAATTCTGAAAGAAACAAACTGTAACCATCAGAACCAAGCTCAGTAAACAGGCCAACTACACAATAATGTAATAATAATAATGTCATCACATTGTCATCACTCTTATGTTTCCATACAATGGCAAAATTAATCTCTGCATTTAATTTGGTCTTTCTAACAGCTTTCTTAATAAAGGTTAAAGGTTGAATGAGTATACTGTACTTCATTAGAATCAGACTTTGTAAAGAGCCAGTCATCCTTTCATTATGTTTGCTCTGTATGTTTTCTCTTTAAATTTTAAGTGCACAGCTGTGTTTTTGGTTTTGTTATGGAGGGGAAAAAACTTTTTTACAGTTACAGCTGTTTTGTTAAAAAGGTGCCTGTGTGACAATTGGGTCAAAGCTTTGACTCGGAAATATTTTTTTTGCTATTACCTTATGGAAAGAAAACAATATTGAGATATATATCGTATATTGCCATTCATTTAAAAAATATTGAGAAATTAATTTTGGTCCATATCGTCCAGCCATAGTTTGAACATAATTTTGGTTAAACTTAAATTGAATTAATTTAAGATCACACAGCCTTTCCTGGTGTGTGTTACAGGAGAGCAGCAGTTCAGTTGCAGTGACCGGAGTCCGTTTCTGCTCCGGGTCTCTTGGGCCCAGAGAGATTTGCTTCAACTACAGCAGCTTTACAGAACGCGCCATCGTTAAACTGACCGCAGGAGCCCCTTCACAACTTATACTGGTCAGCAAACCTGAGCAGGTAAAGAAATCTCTTCATTTATGGATTTTATATCTGTCGTGCTGTAGAGGTCAAACTTTTATTTATTTTTTTGTTCCCCATGTTTGTCAGCCTTTGCAGATTTTGAATGGACACGGCATCCCCACGCCATTCCTGGTCCAGCTGTGCGATGAGTGGGGAAACCCGTCTCCAGACCAGAGGGTTGTGGTGGAAATAAAGTCGTCACCCCCGACACTAAAGGTCACCTTAACAAGAATTAAAGTTGTCATGTGCTCATAATGATTCTGTTGAATAAATATGAGATTTTCTTATAACAGGTGTCAACAAATGTCATTTCACAACCTGTCGACACCGAAGGAAAAGCCTCTTTCACAGTAAATAGTGTGAAAGGCACAAAGTAAGTTTGTAAAAGTTTTGGTGCCTGTTTTACAATAAACTGTTGATCTGGGGTAAAAGGGGAAAATAAATACATGCGATTGCTCAGGAAAAAGGTTGTAAGCTCAATTATCCAGGTTGATAACAACAAAAACAGTTCAGATAACATGATTTAACCTTTTTTGTTACATGCTATTGCCTATTCTTAAACTGTTTTTGAGTGAAAGAGATAGTTCAGATATTTGAGGTGGGGTTTTGTGGAAAAGCAATGACTAATTATAATCTTACTTGTTGTAGATGGCTTTTTGAACGACCTAGTTTGGAGAAATTGTTTAATTCTGACTGTCAGCATCTCCAAGTGGAGAAGTAGGAAATGGGATTCCTGCCTTCTTATAACAGCATTTCAGTTTCTGCCATCAAATTTGCATTACGTATGTGTATAAAAATCACTAAACCTCGCTTTTAATGTTGCAACTGGAACCATTTTCCTTGTGAAATATTGTTGACACAGCTGTATTAACGCTCCATTTTTAACATTTGAATAATTCAACTTGTTCTATCGTTTGGATACATCTAATTATTTTAAATCAATTAATCTTCATAAGCGAAATAAAAACGTGTTTTAAATCGACCTGAACTAAGATGTTGTTCCACAACTCACAAAAAGGTTGTTGTGGCTCTTTTCTTCCACTAGAGGGTACTATCAGCTGGAGTTTATAGGGTCCTTTAACAAGAACCCTATCCCTGGTCCATCAGTGCAGCTCACTGTCATCCCTGACCCCAACAAACCTGTCAGACTGCAAGTGAACTATGACACCAGTGCCAGTTTTTGTGCCGGAGACACTTTTCCTGGTTTGTACTTCTTCACATCATTTATGCAGTCAGTTATTGTGACCCTTCAGGAAACTGAGGTTGTGTTTGTGTGTTTCAGTTTTCTCCGTGATGGTGGTGTCTGAAGAGGGAAGTCCTATTACAGCCTTTAACCCTGCTGAACTGTCCATGTTGCTGTGGGAGGGAGTGACGCCGCCGCTGCATTCAGTGGTTAGTAATAGACTTCCAACAAGAAAAGCTGCCTTAAACGTGGCGAGCTTGTGTGCAATAATACTGATCCTTGTCTCTTGCTCAGATCACAAAGCTGAAGTGCAGTAAACCCATGGAAAATGAGAAGAAAGACTGTTTTCACTTTAGGTAACATGCTTTTACATTACTGCTTCTGTTCTGTCTGAGATCGGTTGGATGTTTAAAGGAATAAATTTACTTTTTTTTAATTTTTTTTTTTTATTCTCTTTTCTGTAATGGAAACATAAATTATTACAAATAAATAATCAGGCTAGTTGAAACCCAAAGATGGATGTTAACAGAGCTTTAGTATTACATTATACAAATTACCATAATTTCCAGACAATTGAGCACACCCAAATATAAGCCACAGCCACTAAATAAATAAATATTAATTGTGTACATATACAGGCTGCGCTTGTCTATAAGCCACGGGTGTCCACGTTTTAACACAAGTTATTTACAAAGAAAAAATTAAACTTTTAATGAAATGCGTACCGGTAACATACACAAATATGTACATTAAATGCTTTTTTCTGAACAGTACCTGTAATACAGCTAGTAAAAAAAAAAACTACCAGGAAGTCATTGAACACTATCATCACCTTCCTTCTGCGCAAAAAGCTTGTGTTGTTCTCTTATAGACTTGAGCAAAAGTTGCTGGATGCATACAGTGGGATCCCCGTTCTCCCAGTTTCAACGGTCCACTGGGACCTGTTCGATAATTTCATTGGTCAGATATTTTTTTTACTTTTATTTATACAGGTAGTCTCACTGAGTCACGGGGACCCACCCCTAAAGAGAGACTTGTTTTGGGCAGCTATGTGAGTACCCGGGTGTGACAAGGCTAAATGTTTTGGCGGCATGAGGCTCATTAGTCGGTCAACAAAAAAAAAAAAAAAATCAATAAATTAGCCGCAGCATTGTATAATGTATGTTTAAAATACATAACAGTATGTTACCAATGTTGTTTGCAAACAAGATTAATTAAAAGAGAGCATTTATCCCCTTTTTAATTTTGTGTTCTGATTTTCATATGTTTAATACAAAAGAAAAAAACGTATTTCTTGTGTGAATCTCATTTCTTCATTCAACAGTAAACTGTAGAAAAATACTTGTAGGTTATATCGTTATATTATATTGTTCTTGTGGGTAAACCGCTGAAGAATCATAGTTATCCTTCTAGACACAGTTAATATACATTGGAATGTATTTTTCACCATAAGGTAATTGGAATTTATTTTGGACTAATATTGAATAGTTAATCTCAAAATATAATGAGCCAGGGGGTGAAAGGGTTACATTTTTGGGCCTTTCTTTTGTAAATGAGTCCCTGAGGCTCAATGGAATTAACATGTATAAATAAAGGTTGAATGAATTTATAATTTGAGAGGATCAGAGATTAATAACAACAAGTCAGAACTAAACAAATGGAACGTTGTTTTTTCTGTTTATGGACCAAATCTGTGGAGCAGTCTGTCTAAAGAAACTAAAGAGAGTACTGTAGATCTATTTTTACTTTTAAGAAAATAATAAAATATAATTTTCTTTCAAGGTACAACGAAGTATATTGATTCAGAGTGCTGTATCATAACAAAGATACATTTGTTTGTCTGTTTTTTTTATATACGCGCATTGCCTGTTTTGTGTTCAAAGAAGTGTCTATGTGGAGGGTTGATTGACACTTGGTTGCTTGTGCTGTAGTACATTGACTTTTGGGAGAAGGGGTAGACTATACAAGATTTTTTTCTTCAAACTACTTCTTTTCGTTCAGGACTTTTGTTTATGTCAGCATGTGACATTCATTTATGTAAATAAAATAAATAAGTTGCAGGGTTCAAAACACATGAAAACAGTAGCGACTTATAGTCTGGAAATTACGGTAAGTTTCTCAATGTTTTCTGATCATTGCTAACTTTTTTCTTGCTCAAGTTTTTTTTATATGCTGTTGAAAAAAATGTGTTGTTCTGGAAATCTTTTTAAAAGCAAACTTTGTTAATTTGAACAAATTGTGTTTCATTGCAGAGATAAAGTGATCCCAGAGCGTGCCGGGCAGCACACCATCCAGTTTAGTCTGCGTTCTCTGCGCAGTGTTCCGGTTGGTTTATGCACATGCTGAGCGTACATCTAAATGCCCTGTCTAACTTAGCCCAGAATTAATCAAATATAGTTTAACCTTTACCTTAGGAAGCTTCTCTGAAAAGCAGCCTTCAAATGTTCACTACCAGTCATCCAATGCTTGTTTTAAAGGTTTATTAAAAGTTTTATCAACAATTTCCTGTGGAATCAATAAAGTTCTTATCTCTTATTCACTGACCCAACAAAAGATCAGCAAGCAAGCCTTGAGCCAAGGTCCCGGGTATAACAGATGGAGTGAAGTTTAAATACAACACATTATATAGGTTCATTATATAGATTCTCCTCCGTCCTCTTTTCCATTCTCTGCTCAAGGTCTTGAGCACCTGCACACAGCTGTTCCAGTGACCCTCACAGCACCCAGTTCCTAACAATCAAGGCTAAATGAAAACGACCGTATCTTATCAACACATTTTTAGACCCAGGAGAACAGGATGTCAACGCCATATAATATCAGTGTTCCTATACACCTGCAAAAAGACGAGTACCTTGTAGAAACATCTTCTCAGCACAGTTAAAAAAAAGAATGAAACTATGGGAAATTAAAGGCTTATTGTTGCTTGAAAGAATGCATCTCTCCCACCATTTTCCATGCAAGATCATCTTATGAGAAGAGAGGAGGGGTTTAGCCGTTTTGTTAAGACCTTAAAGAAAATGTTACGTACGATCTCATTCGATACTGAAAGAACTAGAGTATGTATGTAGTATGACTCATCTACTATCAAACCGCATTAGATTTTAGCTCAGTATCTGTTTAACTGATCATTAAATGGCCATTTTTGCATAGTGGCCATTTTTAGTTGGTCCAAAAAGAAGAAAAAGTCTGTAGAAATGCCAAACCAAAGCTCAGACTTGGGTCTCCTAAAAACTGTAGAACATCTTTTAGTAACATAAATTATGATTATGTTAAAAAAAAAAAAATTAAGGTGTTATATATGTAATATTTACATTTTTTATTAGTTGTTGAAGGGTTGTAGGGCACAATATGCCTTAACCTTGCTTTTTTTTTTTTTTCCATTTCTTAGATCGGCATAACTGTTGTGGCCAATCAGCCTGTCAAACTGGGACCCGACTCCCAGCCACCAACCCCTGTAGTTTCCATCAGCACCGACATCTCCAGCCGAATCCTGGTTGAGAACATGACTCTAAAGATAATGGTGAGCTGCATTCCAGACAAACAGGAAAATAGTTTCTAGTTTTTTTCTTCTTTCGCATTAATGTAATGCACTGTCAAAGCTTTAAACGTGAAATGTTGTTGACACCGAGTTTTTTTTTACCCCAGGATAAATTTGGTAATTCAGCCGGACAGGATCTGAACGGGACGGTGGTTGCATCTATACGATGTCTTGATGATGAACAGAGCAGAAGCGTCCCTCTGTTTGAAGGAAAAACAAGCGATGTTCAAATTCCCTTAAACGAAGGAAGTGCCCACATTAATGTAAGTAGTATTCCTCATAAGTCTGTCTTTATGCAGCACTACATATAATATGAATGCTGATTACTGTCCTCAGACACTGGCGATCATGGAGAACAGCCCCGGGGAGAATGGCAGCAGATACGTTGTCATCTTTAAAGCCGAAGTGCCGACCACGTCCCTGGTTTCTTTTGAGCTTCCCTTCCATTTTTACAATGGTACAGAACAAGGCTCTCCTGCTGCTATGACTTCTGTATTATTATAAGAATCCCTCTTAATGTTGTAGTGGATGTACCTCCATGTCCATCTTGTCCCAGAAGACCTTCTGAAAGGACAGAACTTATAATTCCCCGCACGGGCCACCAATTAATATAGTAGAACAGGCTGCTTTATATTACCTTATTCTACCTTTCTTCTGTCAATAATTATAACAGACTCGTTTGAGTCTCATAACAATAATTATTGATTTAAACACGGGTTCACTTCTTTTTCGGGTTCATTAAATTCTAGTGCGACCAAGAGAAATTATGGCAAAATTGACACGTTAATTATGTTTGACCTTCAAATAAATTTGGTTATTTATCAAATCATCAAATTAACACATTTAAACATGATTGGCAGTGATTAACTTTACGGCATAAAAATCGGACATCTTAAAAAGACAACAGATCACGTTACTGATGTTTTGTAACTTATCTGAAGGCACGTTAACTTAGTTACTGGCTCTAAATTTTGAAGAAAAAGTTGTAAGGGAGAGAAGGAAAGAGTCTAAAGGAGGAGATAAGGAAAGGGAGATATGACTAATGTCATGTGTAACCAGATTTGACACGTTCTCCTTTGACTTTTGGCTAGACGCAGGTTCGCCCGATAAACGTTCCAGCTCGTACCTTGAGATGTTGCGTCTCACAGCTCGAGCTTGCACCAGCTTTGAAGTTGGAAGGGGTTAATCCAGCAACGTCAAATAGGTTTCAAGTTTATCTCTCCGACGACATCTGAAGTCCACTTCCATCTCAGTGAGTAACGAGGGTGTCTGGTTATTTCAAGGCAAAAATATTCCATTTGGAATATTTATTCTGCTTTTGAGCAAGTCAGCTCTGTGGTGATTTTATGATCAACATGTCATAAAATCTGGCGTGTGAATAAAGCCTTTGGCATTTGGCTTAATTCACAGCTCATTTAAAGATCAGACTCTGCATTCTCCGAGTCCAAGCAAGACTGTAGTTTTCCAGGAAAAATAAACTTTTAAAGGTAACCCGCCTCCTGACGTTTCGGTCCAGTTGATTGGTCGTCAACCAGGAGGGGGGAGGAGTTAGTGTGATGTCAGAGGTTATTGACAGCTCCAGCAGGTGTAAAGAGTGAAAAAAGTTGTTTTCACAGTTAGAGGAACTTGTTTTGAGAAGAGAAGGAATCAGCTTAGCCAGTTATGTCTATAACGGTTGTTCTGTCTAGGACATTTCAAAACAATTTCCACAAATCACAGTGACTTTTAACTTGACCTTTGGCACACTCTATTCTGGAGAAATGAAGTTACCTTTCAATGTGGTGCATTCATCTGCATGTAGAAATTCTGAAAATCATTAATAACACTGTTATACAGTTGTTTTGAATAAATGATTAGCTTCAAACATTAAAAATGACATGAAATAGAGCATCCTTCAAATAAGAAAAGCCACACTATTAAATTTTTTTTTGTTTTTGTTTTTTTTTTTTTCAATTAATCATTCAAAACGTCATAGAGTGCCCTCATAATGACTTTTGATTAGAGTCTTTGATTATCTTTTGATTAGAGTCTTTGATTATCAAAATCTGGAATAATATTGATAATAAAAATAAAGAAAGATTGTTCTTTGAGTATTTGACTTAGAACAAAATTAAAAAGTTTCTTGATGAGATAATTTGTGTTCTGGATTAAAATTAATGGAATTATAAATTATGTCCTTTCAGAAGGTCTTCTGGGACAAGATGGACATGGAGGTACATCCACTACAATGTGGACACCCAGTCTTCATCCCCATTTTCTTGTCTTATCCATATTAAATATTATTTATCTATAATTTTGAGCCAATAACGCAACAGTCAGTGAAAGAGCTTCCAGTAGAGGGCTGTAACTGGTGCGCAGAAGCATGTATAAAAACAACACCATGCTCAGAGTTGGCCGTCATAGCATTTGTTTTTATTTATTCATTTTAGATGTTGAAAACCAAAGAAAAATGTCCGAGCTGTCGAGGAAGAAGGACGAGCTGAGTGCCGCTCTCACTCGGTACGAAGAAGCGCGTTGTTCGTTTAACCAACTCCTGGAAATGCTCGCAGGTGAGATTTATTTTGTGGCGTTTGCTGTCTCTCTGATCAAAACAACGCTCTGTTTTATGCAACGTCGGATAATAAAATAAACTTTAGATTTTAAAACTTGTCTTTGAAACCATCATGGTCATTTCTTTGTGTGATCTCTGGTTTAAAACCCGTTTCTGGACGTAGCTCAAGTCCAGGACACCTCTAAGAAGGAGGCGGCCCTCAAAGACAAGCTGAACAGGAAAAATGTGAAAGTTCCCCATTCTGTACCTGTAAGTTCTGGAGAGCTTTTTAAATATTTCCCTCAGTTCTCGTCGTGTGTGTTGTTCTGAATGTAGGATTTATGAATTTCAAATTGTTCATAGATCCAAGATATTAAGAACTTGCTGACAGAGAAGCAGGCTGAAATTGAAAAGATTGAGAACATGCCCAGGAGAGTCTGCAGCATCTCTAACAACTACAACGGCCAGGATGTGATTGGAATGGTGACGGCAGGTTTATAAGCTATACAACAATTTGAATTTAAGAGCCGTGTGTTTAAACATGTTTTATGAATGCAGGTAGGCCATTTGGCCTTAATTGTGGATGATGATGCTGCGAGGGTCATCTCCTGGCATTTGGGGGGTGACATGGACTGTGTGATCACCAGAACAACAGCAGCAGCTCAGAGGATCTACTTCAACTCAGGTGGCAATCAGCAGGTCATGGCCCTCGACAGTATCTTTGTGCAACAGGTCGACAGGTACGACAACGGCTTTTAGGTTATGCTTTTGGTAAATAACCTCGAGAATTTTCCTTGGAGCCCAGTCACTCCCTGCTGGTTAAACATTGTTTTTTGGTGGGGTTTTTGCCATTAATATTTTTTAACTCGTATCACGACAATGATTATTGAAGATTTGTCTGCAGCTCCAAAGCAACAAAAACAAGTAAAGAAATTATCTTCCAAACTATTAGCAGTAAATGTTGAAAACCTTGAAGTACATTCTCATACATGGAAACATTTTTGTTCTTTTATTTTAGTTTATTGTGCAAATACTAGTGATAAGAATTTGTACAACACTTGTGTATTTAACATTATATATTTGTTTTTTCAGGGAGGCACGATATTGGATTTTTGGCCAGTATCTGATATTCCAATATGTTAAAACTTATCTGTCTGATAACCGATGCCAATACCGACATTTTTTCCCCCTAGACCTACTTACAGAGACTACATAGCTTTCTCTGCTGTGGAATTAAAATACTACATTATTCTGC
>JARVGQ010000760.1:15891914-15915662 GCA_031762355.1 Hypsolebias martinsi | reverse complement strand
GCCCGGAAGCTTGATCATGGCCAAAACTGCTCCCGAGACCTTCTTCAATTTCCGATAGAACAGAGCTCCTCCGATGCAAAAAAGTAGGGCTCCTGTTATCATTAATCCAATTATATACACGTCTTCAACATCCTCCACAGACAGGACTGAGAGACACATCACATCTTGTCAATAGAGTTGATCGTCCATGATACCAGATCCATAATCTTAACTTAAGTTTGGGAGATGAGTACTCGAGGCGCTTCACACAGACAAAGAGCAGTGCAGGAAAAAGGGAGATAAGGGAGGAAAGGCAAGAACAGCCACTCTCGACCAGAGCAAGAGAGTAAACTCACAGTCAAGCTCACTGTTGGATTCTTTTACACAAATGTTGTTTTTTTAATATAAATTATCCAAATTTGTTTTAGTTTTTGAACAGTTGTGTTCTGCATTAAAATAAGGAACTTATAAGCATTTCTAAACCTTAAACTTTGGCCTATTGTTAATAGCACCTCTCATTTCAGAATATATTCATAAAGAGCTAATGTGAAATTGTTGTTCAAATATTCCAAAATCTAACATCTAAGAAGCATATTTCAGAAATTCATCTCACATTTTACAGCAGACCAAAACATTTTCTCCTTCTAACTTGGTTTTAAACTTGTAGTTTTTGGTCTGTTTATGTGCATTAGTTCTGGTATTTAACATATCAGCCACAGAACTCGTATCTAACAAAGATTATAAATAACATTTACATGATTCATTACTTTTGGACCAAACTGTTTATCTTTTCTACCTTTAAAGTTATCTTTATGGACTTAATGGAAGTTTTATTGGCCCTTGCTTGTAAAAGAGAGTTTAAGGAAACAAAAACAGCCATTTATCTTTATCACCAGGGTCATACAATTTTCTGCTACTTATTTAACAGAATTAGTCTAAATGCAACTGTAAGACTGTGCTTTATTAACATGGATGGAAACGAATAACTACAAGGATCACATCTCAGTTTATTTGTTAAGGAATCCAATTCTTTATTCCCTTTGTCTTCTGACAGTGTTGTTTAGCTTCTATGGAAACTTGCAGAGATAAGAAAGCATGTCTTTCTGCGTTTGACGTCTCCAAGTGTTTCAGCTTGTAGGTCAGCGACCTGTGAGATAAAACGGACACACACTCAGTGGTCAAACTCCCACAAACCACAAACAAGACGAGGCCTGACCGAAGGCCATAAGGAACAATAAAAACTGCTCGTTTGGTCCTGTTTATTTCCAACTGCGGAGGTGTTGGGGTGTTTATGAGAAGGTTAAGAAATTCAGCACATCCTTCTTTTTTCCTGAGGACTGGTTTGAACACTAAACTTTGTGGCTGCGTTCGTGGAGTCTTAAAGCTGTGTGAGCTCAGTGTGTTGTGGTAACGCACAGAGTCAGCATGCTGCCAGGCAGTCATCAGAAGGTGATTTGTAATGTAGAAAGTGGCAGGTTCTGGGGGTTATAATCAGGAACTGCTGGTGAGTAAATGACTAACAACAAAAGTTAAGGATTTCCCATCCCTCACTGCACACACAGTCACCAGCAGCTCCAGCTGTATTTGTTCTCAGCTCACCTCTTTTATCCGGACGTATGCAGATACACATCCTGTGCTCTCCTCTTTTATCCTTGTGGCACCAAGTCTGAAATCACCTCGAAATTGCTCCGATGAAAGACAGTCCGCAGCAGCACGGCTGAGAAACACAGAATGGAGTGGACCGATTTACTTCCTGTGCCTTTAACAGGAAGATTTCTCTGGCTACTTTTGTAAATGACCCTTTTCCCCTGGAGTGAGGGGACCACCAAATATGTGGTAGAGCCTCGGTATGCTGCTGGTATACCTTTTATGTGCTGGTTTCTCTTCTGGGGGCAGCAAAGTTGGGAGTTTTTATCTTTGTGGACTAAAGAGCTCCAGTGACAATGAGCCAGGAGGGAAGATTTGTTGATAAACTCAGTTGTGGTTCCCAGGAATGCAGTCATTAGAGATGAACACGTTTAGGCAGCAGATGGGGCAGTGGGCTGTGATTTTCTCTTCATCTGTAATAACAGGTTCAGATAATTATGTGTTAATAGGACCCATCAGTCGTCCTGCAAGAACAAAGTCAATTTTCAACATGATTATTTTTAGTACCTCAAAGACAATCAACATCTTTGTGTGAAAATGGTAAAACATCCTGAAGTACATGATTGTAAATAATGTTATGTAGTCATTGTATGTTCCCATACAATGGGAAAATTGAATCTCTGCATTTAGCCCATCCACCACCAGGTGGTGCAGTGGGCAGCTATGGAAAGCATTTTGGGGATAAAGTATGCTGCTCAGAGACACCACAAGATGTGCAATGACTGGGGATCAAACCTGGGATTTTCGGGTCCCAAGTCAGCTGCCCTGCATCTACACCATCTCGGCCCCAAAACAATAAAATGTGTTATAAATATAAAGGTTATTTACTGCTATTAGCTGCAGGACTGTGACTTATTGGCCTCCTTCAGTCTTCAAAATAAGATATGGTAAATGGTAAATGGACTGTACTTGTATAGCACCTTTCTATCTGATCTAGATACTCAAAGCGCTTTACACTACAATCCGTGCCTCATTTTACCCATTCATACAGCACTTTACTAGATCTCTACAAAACTAATTGAACAAATCATTCTAAAAAGACTAATCAGAGCTTTATCACATTCATACACCGATGGGACACATATCGGAGGCAATGAGGGGTTCAGTGTCTTGCTCAGGGACACTTCGGTGTGTGACTGCTAGTAGTCGAACCCCCAACTCTTGGATTGGAGGATGACTGCTCTATCCACTCAACCACAGCCGCCCATGAAGAAAAACCCGACATGCAAATCGTTAACCCACCCACTGATTCATTCCATCGTGTGGCAAGTAGAAGTGACATTAATCATGTATTTGAATCATGAATGAGTGTATGTATGAATGATGGTTTAGTGACAAAATAAATCAGAGTTCTCATCAGGACAAGTCATTGTACTGCATCTAAAGAATAAACTATAACTCTTTTTAGGGTAGTAATTTGATCATAAGGCAGCTCATTTAGACAAGATGAATGGAAAAACCTCCTCTAGTTGCATTTCCATGTTTTTGTGAACATTTTTCCTTTGCTTCTTAAAACAACACCTTTAAAAACTAGAAGACGTAAATACTTCAGTAGATTATTAGATTCCACATACTTCATATATCCATCCAGTATCTTGCACTTGTTCTGGAGTCAGGTTGCTAGGGCAGCACCTTAAGCAGAGAGGCCCTGACTCTTTCCACAGCCTCTGCTTCCAGCTCTTCTTGTAGGAGTCCATACTATTCCCATTCCAGCCAAGAGGCATAGACTCTCCAGCATTCCTTGTGTCTTCCCCAGGGTCTTCTTCCAGTCAGATATGCCCAGGGCACCTCCCAAGGAAGGTGCCCAGGGACCAGATGCCTGAACCACCTCAAAAGACTCTTCCGGATGTGCATTGCAGCAGCTCTACTCCAAGTATCTCCTGGATAACTGAATAGGGTGAGAAGACCCCATCTCTAAGGGAGAGTCCAGCTATGAAGTGGAGGAAACTCATTCCAACTGCCTGTCGGCAGTCTCTTTCGGTCACAACCCAAAATTTGTGGCCATAGGTGAGGATAGGATTGCAGACCAACCGGTAGACGGAGAGTGTCACTTTGCAGTTCAGCTCTTCACCACAACGGACTGGCACTGAGAATCTGCACCAGTCCATTTGTCAATCCACCATTTTCTAACTGAGGACCACAGATTTGGAGATGCTGGTCCTCATCCCAGCCACTTTACACTTGGCTGTAAACTGCTCCAGTGAGAGCTGAAGATCATGGCACAATGACGCCAACAGTCCGCACATCATATATAAAAAGCAGATACAGAATCCTGAGGCCACCAAACCAGACTCCTTCCGCCTCTTTGCTGCACCAAGAAATTTTGTCCATAAAAGTTATGGACAGACTCAGTGACAATGGGTAGATCTGGATGAGTCCAACTCTCCCGACAATGCGAACCAAACTTTCACACCTCTTGTATAGGGACTGGATGGCCTGTAGCAACTGACCCTTAATCCCATACTTGAGGAGCACAGTCCAGTGAACCTCGAGCAACATGGCTGAATACTTTCTCCAAGTCTACAAAACACATGTAGACCGAATGTGCAAACACGCATGACCCCTCGAAGAGCCTATTAGTGAGTGTTATTAGTTATTACTGTGGCTGAGTGATTAGAGCAGTTGTCCTCCCATGCAAGATTTGGGGGGTCGATTTCACCAGCAGTCACATTCCGAAGTGTACCTGGGCAAGACACTGAACCCCTCATTGCCTCCGATGTTTGTCCCGTCGGTGTATGAACGTGATAAAGCACTGATTATTCTGTGTACAGAAATAGCAGAGTGCTGTATGAATGGATAAATGAGGGCACAGATTGCAGTGTATAGCCCTTTGAGTATATTGATAAGATAGAAGAGTGCTATATAAGTGCAGTCCATTTACCATTTATTAAGGGTAAAAAGCTGGTCCAGTGTTCCACAGCTAGAACAGAACTTGCATTGATCCTAATGAATCTGAGGTTTGACCATTGATCAGACCTTTAATTGGAACACATCCTGATTCTTTCATGAGACTTTCTGGTGGGATTGAGAAGGTCTGAGAAGTATTCTTTCCACCGCCTAACAACATCACTGGTTGAGGTTGACAGCACCCCAACTTCACTAAACACAGTGTTGGTGAAGTGCTGTTTTCCCTGCCTCAGCCACCTGATGATGTCCTTGGAGCCTATTGGGAGCCTCCATCCAAACTCTCATCGAACTCTTCCCACATTTGAGCTTTTGCCTCAGCAACAGCCAGAGCTGCAACCTTCTTGACATGCCAATACTCCTCAGCAGCTCCAAAGTCCTACGAGCCAACAAGGCCCAATAGGACGCCTTCAGCTTAACAACTTCCCTAACCCGGAGTGTCCACCACTGAGTTCTTGGATGGCTACCACAAGAAAAACTGATGATCATGCAGCCACATCTCAAGGCAGCTGCCTCGATGATGGAGGTGTGGACCATGGCTCACTTGAAGTCAGTGTGTTGGGATGTGATTAAAGTTCTCTTGAAGGTGTAAGTTAAAGATCTTTCTGATGGGTTCTTTTGCCAGGAGTTTCCAGCACTATACATTTTTATACAAGGTCTGTCTGGCATCTTGCCCCACCATCTGATCTAACTCACCATCAAGTGTGATCAGTTGACAGACCTTCTCTTCCGTCACCCGAGTGTCCAAAACATACGGCTGCAGATCAGATGACATAATTACAGAGTCGATCATCGATCTACGCCCTAGGGTGTCCTGGTGCCATGTGCACTGGAGCACTTTCCAGCAGTCCCACTAAGGACTCCAAAGGCTGGCTGTTCAGAGCTGCTGAGCTAACCAGTATCTCTCAAACTCATGCACAAGTTCAGGCTCCTTCCTTGCTAGTGTGGTGACATTTCTTGTCCCAAGAGCTAATTTTGGTGTTTTTTTTAATCCCCTTTTGTTTTGAGAATTCCATTCTATCTGAATAAACAAATTACGGGGTTGATAAATTGAAAACTATGTATTGAGGTCCTAATCTTGCTAATAGCAGGCCAGTTTCTTCAACAGATAAGTGTTCAAATGGTGCTGAAATGAAATAAATAATTTTGCCACATCTGACATAAAATGGGGTTGCTCAGAAAACAGATTCTCAATCAGTCAACATTCATTTATAGAGCCTTTTACAATAGCCAAAAGGTGCACAAAGTGCTTCACAGTACAGAAATTCAAAGTGCCAGAGAGCCACTAATAAAAAGTTTTATGATTAGATTTAAAAAAAAAAAAAAAACCCAGGTCAGTGATGGAGAGCAAGCTTCATAAGGTACGGTAGTTGGTTCCACAGTCTGGATGTGGTGACAGAAAAGGCCTTTCACTGGACAAACAGTAAAATTGTATTAGTAGGTTCTATTGTTGGCTTTGCATCAAATTGTTTCCTTTATGTTGAGTTCATACAATTTTTTTATTTTACTAGAATATGTTTCATAGTTTGTTTGTTTTTTAGATATCTTCATCTTTTGCTGGTCTATAAACAGCTCTATACTAATGATTTGCATCTTAATTTTATGACCTCTAGGCTTCACCTAATAGCCAGGTTGGTAAATGTTGGTGAAGATTCTCAGTCATCCAGGACATGATAAAATCAAAAAGCATTCAATACAGAAACAACTGGAATTTATTTGTAGCAAGAAGACATAGGTATGTGTGTTGTGTGTGTTAGCCTTTAAAAGCCTCACTCCCAAACCTGCTTCTTTGAATTGAGAAAGCTCTTTGGATGAAGAGCGAAACGTCTTCTTGCTACAAATAAAGTCCAGGTTGGTAAACCAGCTTGAAATGTGTAATTTGCTGACGTCTAATTAATTTAAATACCTGTAACTCTTCAGTCTTTGGTTAGCTAAAGAGGCCCCTTGGATAAGTGATGAAACAAGAACTTGTCCACCTGCCTCCTCTTTCAGCACTATACAAGAGGTCTGTGGTGATGGACTCGCTTTTGGAGAGAAACACATAGCTTGGCTTTATTTTTCCAGTCCTGGGGGTTGCAGCTTGTTGTCATTAAACTAGAATGTGGACCTGGAAATACTCAGTGCAGCAGCAACTACCACTACTGCAGTTGTCTTTGTCTCTGGACAAATTATATGAACGCAACAACAGTTTGCAACTGCAAAACCTCCCCGGTGTATTAATGTCATCAAAACGAGAACCAAGGTTAAACATATCAGTCCACAGTTGTTTTTTTTGTTTCCATATAAAGTATTTTTCTCTTGTAAAGAAGCTTGTGATCCCATCCACATTGGTGCAGCTTGTTTTCAGGCTTGATTATCTGTATTTCTGATTAAATATAAAATGCTACAAGATTTACTCCACATCAATGTTTCAGGGTGAACAGCACAATATGGAGGTACAGTACCGGTAATAGTACATTTTAAGCTCGTACATCAGCTGTAAAAGAATAAATGTCAAATAAATGTCCATAAACATTTGTTGGTATAAATGAGGTTTTCAACTGCAGCTTTGACCCGTGTGTCACGTTGTTCTGTTCAGGTGAACTGGGAGAGGTGGGACCTCCTGCAATTTCACCTTCGACTTTTGGAGTGTCAGCTGGCCTTGTAGACCACTCCCTCCCACAGCTGCATGTAATGGAGACTGGCGAGGCAGGCCCCCCAGGTAAAATGACCTCGTCTATGTTGCCAGAGGGAGCAGACAGCAGTACGATGACTGTTCAGGGGTTTGCTGGAGCTCCAGGTGGGACTGACCGCATAAAAACACACACAATGCTCTGAATGTTATGTCTGCTTTGCTTCATGATGTTTTTATTCACAGCCTCTCCTGTGAAATCCAAAGACTCCTTAAAAACCAGCACACCTCTAATCACAGGTTAGTCCTAAAACATTTTTTTAATGCTCCAAAACTGAAAATTGGAGGTTCAACTAAGGCTGCTGTTTTTTTAATCATCAGATAGGGATATGCCTCTGAGACCTCCACCTCTGAAACCAGTCACAGCTCCAGGTTCGTGTTTGTTCCTTATCCAGAGGCAAGAACCAGTCCCCATTTTCACCGCTCGTGTTCTCTGTCATGTTCAGGTGAGAAGGTATCATTCTCTGCCGGTTTAACTCTCCCGCCATTTCAAGAAGTTGGAATCATTCGGTTTAACAAGGTGCTCGTCAACGATGGGGGACATTACGACCCTCAAACAGGTAACTTTTATTGATGTCTTCCAGATATAACCAAAACATGAAGTTATTGAAGTCTGTGACACAATATTGGAACTATCGCTTCTTAGTATTAGCTGGTTTAAATGTTCTGATAATCAGAGATTATCTAAAGTGAATGTGTCGAGGAAATTTGAAGATAGTGGTTGAACATTGTTTGGGACACTTTAAAAGAAGCCAGATGTTTGTACAAAAAGCAGCTGTGTGTGTTCCAGGTATCTTCACTGCTCCCACAGACGGCCGCTACCTGGTGACCGCCTTGCTCGCAGCCCAGACAGGTGAAAAGCTCGAGGCCGTGCTGTCGGTGTCCAACCACAGCGTCCAGAAGTTGGGCTCCGCAGGTTTCCCGTCTGAAACTGAACCACGTCAGCAGTGTAGCTGCAGCGGTTCGACGTCACTGAGTTTGGTGGTGCAAATGAAGCGAGGAGACCAAGCAGGACTTGTCCTGTCCGCTGGAAAACTCGCCGTTTCAGACTCCGCGCAGGTCCTATCGTCTTTTAGCGTCGCGCTTCTGTACGCCAACCCAGTGAAGCGGTAGCTGCTCTGACACTTTACTGTAAATACACCTGAGCTTTGAGGGGTGTTGTGTTAAATTATGAGAGGGAAGGACAAATGTATTTAAGAGACGTAAACAAGGAAAGAAACAGGCTCCAAATATCTTATGGGATTTTCTGCATTGTGAGTAATATATAGCTTTTATTGCAATTATTATCATTTTTATGTTTGTCCTTATTTGCCTTTCCAAAGGAATTAGACATACATATCTTGTTGGTACCAAAAAGCTTTTTTGTCATTTTAAAAGCAGTTTTTTTTTTAAATAAAGCATCATTCAACATGACATATTTTTTTTATATTTTTTTATTTTTCTCATTGTAATTCTGCAAAACATTAACCAAACTATCTGTGCAGAGAAAATTTGAACAGTTTTGACAGTTTATCAAAGTGATTTGCATCATCCTCTTTATTAAAACTATTATATCTTGACAAATATTACGTAATTGAACCACAAAGCTGCAGCATAATGTCTTCATTCAAAAGTAAAAATAAACAAAACTGGAAAAATTTTGTGTGCTCTTCACACAAAGTTTGTCACTTTCATAGAAAGAAGGCAGAAAAGTTTAGACATTGGATGCAACACATGAAAACTACAAACATTATGATCCTAAATATCTCAGATCTGAAGCAGCTTTTATAAAACATTTCCTGCTTTTTGTGTATTTTTATGGCAGTATTACAGCTTCACAGTGCTCAAGTATCTACTACAACACTTTGGGTCACTTTGTGTTTTCTGGGAACAAAGATATTTCTAGAAATGACAAGTTCATTTTGAAAAAAAAAAGTGTTTCCATATAACTAAACTACAGTTTGGTAAAAATGACTTTGGAATAGCAGCAGCATCTACATGTTGTTTTGTTTATGTAGACTGCAGTAATGCAGTGTTCACATTCTTCTGATCATGTTAGTGCAAATATTTTCTGCCTTTTGGAGAATTATAATGAATAAAAATCTTAAAAAAAGATTGCACATTGGCTCATTGGCTCGATGAGGTCAGTCAGTAAAATGCAGTCTACATCATCCGGTTTTCTGCTTACACAGTGCTCAGACAGCTACTTCTCACATGCGTTACACCGTGCAGCTGTTAGGAACAACAGATGTTGCACTTGAGGGTTTTGTGTACACTAAGGAAAACTACATTCATAAAAAAAAAAAAAAACTAAGCTTTTCATCTAAATGAGAACATATAAGACGAACGACTCCAGCAGCCAGTGACACAGAGGTCAATCGGTGCGCTCTCAGTTACAGCAGCTCCTCGAAGCAAACCTGAGCGATCGGCTGTTTCCAGAAACAGAAGGAGCTGAACTCCGGACAGCTGAAGGTGGTGTTGTGTTGTGTGCTGCGTAAAGGAAAAACATGCTCCACCAGCTCACTCAGCCTGCTGTATCTGCCAAATGTATTCAAAAGCAGACAGAGGAGACATTTCTCAGCGTGGTAACAAGTGACAGATTAGAGCTGCAGTGGCGTGGCGTTACTTACGATGTTTTGTTGCCTTTGGTTTGTTCAAGGATTAGCTCTCCCTTAGGATTCACCGTGAAGATTCGACACACAGGCACGCCCACTTGTTTGTAGGCAAACACGTCCTAATAAACAGAGCAAAAGACAATAAGGACAATAACTGGTCATAACTAATATTCTACACTGTGGTCAGTCTGAAGAAAGTTGTGCTTTTTGAAAACTTCTATATACATTTAGTTGAAGAATATAATCCTTCAGAATGAATAATTTAGAGTTTATACACAACCAAAATGCACATCAATAAACTAGTTGACGCTCAGTTTGAGTTCTTTAATCTAAGGCGTTTCCAATATGAATAAAACAGCTGCAGAGATTAATACAGGAATGAACATATGCAACTCACGTTCTCTCTGTTTCCAAAGGCAGCATAAAAGGGGTGTGTGTTTGGGTCAAACAAGTTCTTGATGTCTGTCAGACATTCGATCTTGAACTTCTCAGGCTTCTTTTCGATGATCTCTCTAAACACAAAAGTGCGGAATCAACCTCTGACTTTCTGCAGCTGATACTGCAGACACTTTTTTTTTTATTTTTAATGACCCTATGCACAGAGGTACCATAAAACTGCAGCTGCTCAATTTGGCTTCACTACATTTTAGCATTTTAAACTTTTATAAATTAAGATCTTCTGCTGTAGTGATATTGATGCAACTTTAGTTTTTTGAAATATTTAGCCTTTTCTGCCACTTTTTTTGTCTCAGGAAATGAACTGAGCTCATTTTACGTCCTTCAGATCTTTACATCTGTTTACAACCTTTTACTGCTCTTTCCACATTTTGTTCTGCTTCAGCTCCTTTCAGCTTTCTTGTGCAAACTTTTTTCAGCTGTTTTTTTTCCCAGCTGTTTTGTGATCCTTTTAGATTCTTTCTGCTAACCAAAACATTTGTGTGCTGCTTCTAACTTCTTTCTGCTAATTTCAGCGTATTTATGCAAGTTTCAACTTTTTCTGCTATTTCAAGTCAAGGTCAAGCCAAGGTTATTTATTGTCATTCTCATCACATGAATGAAATTGTGTACACAGGGTCCCAGTTACATCCAACAAAAGTATAAATTGTAAAAGAAAAACAGTAAAAAGATCTAAGATATGTACTAAGAAATACACTAAACTAAGAATACACTAAGCACTAATAGTACAAAACAATACGCTGAACAGCAGCACGAACATGAGTCTGTGTGAGCAGATGAGTACGAATGAACACACAGCTACTATTTAGCAGTTTTTATGCTAAACTTAGCCTTTTCAGCTAATTCCACATTTTGGCACTCATTTAAACTTTTTTCCTTTCTTTTCAGCCTAATTCAGAAAAAAACATGCTCTCTCCTTTTCCTTCTGGTAATTTAAGCTTTTTCTGCTTTTTTTCAGCTACTTTTCAGCTGCGTTTTGCTAATTTCAGCTTTTTTCAGATAATTTTCACTTTTTTTTTTTTTTGCTCATTTCGGCTTCTTTCTGCTTTCTTCTGCTAATTTAAGCTTGTTCTACTTTTTCAGCTAGCTTTTTAACATTTTAACTAATTTCAGCTGTTTTAAGATAAATTCAAGTTTTTCATGGTACTTTCTGCTACTTTCAGCCTAATTAACTACGTCGTCCTGCTAATTGTAGCTTGTTTTGCTCTTTTCAGCTTTTTTTTTTTTTTTTTTTGGTTAGTTTAAGCTTTTTCTGCTATTTATGTTATTTTTTAGCTGTTTTGTGCTCAATTTAGCTTTTTCAGGTAATTCCACATTTTAATTCATTTCAGCTTCTTCTACTTCCTTCTGGTAGTTTAAGCTTCTTTCTACCTTTTCAGCTACTTTTCAGCCATGTTTAGCTTAATTTCAGCCTTTTTTAAGCTAATTTTCTAACGTTGTGCTAATTTCTGCTTATTTAAACCAAATTCAGTAAATATGTGTTCTTTCTGTTTTCTTCTACTAACTTAGGCTCATTCTTCCATTTCAGCGTTTTAGCTAATTTCAGCTCTTTTTCAGCAAGTTCTTCAGCAATAAGCATCCACACTGCATTTTCACAGGAAATGCAATTTAGTTAATATCTTATCTCCACAATAACTTTCTTGAGGTTCAGTAGCTGCAGCAGTTTATCTAGATAAAAGTCCATTAGTGAAACCTTAGAATAAATCTGCAGGTGATGATTTTCTACCTGTGGAAGGCAGAGAAGAGGCTGCTTGGTGAAAGCATGAGGGGTCCCTGAGGAAGAAGAGTGCCGCTCTCGTTCACCCAGTGCAAATATCCTCTTGTCATGTTGGCCATGCCTATCGCTCGGGCTGAACAGTACAGGAACTTATAGCCGTTTCTGCAACAGTCAGATGTTTTCTGGTTACATGTTTCACAGTAATCTAGCTGGGTGTGATCACTGAGGCAAGTGTGGCGTCGTACTCATGCACAGAGTTGTAAAGCTTCGCGATTCCCCGATGAGTCCAGTCTTTACCGAGCTGAGGAAGAATCTGACCAAAAACATCTGATCTGAGGGGGTAAATGTGAAGACAAATATGTATTTTTCTTTAAAATCACAAG
Source organism: Hypsolebias martinsi (assembly GCA_031762355.1). Classification (NCBI taxonomy): domain Eukaryota; kingdom Metazoa; phylum Chordata; class Actinopteri; order Cyprinodontiformes; family Rivulidae; genus Hypsolebias; species Hypsolebias martinsi. The sequence continues at coordinate 15,903,311 of JARVGQ010000760.1, read as the reverse complement.
CGTAACCAGGCCAAGGCAACTGCATTTACAATTTTAAATTTCCAGAATAAAAATACACATAAAGGGAGAGGTTTGTATATTTTTCATACTTGGTGATGGTGCCGTCAATGTCAGAGATGATGACCTTGTCGTCCCAGTTCCACAGGTAGATGGTGCCCTCGCAGCGGCAAGTTCCCTGGTACTGAGTGGTTATACTGAAGGTGACCTCGTTTGGGCCGTCTCTCAGCTTCAGGCTGGCCTGAAAGAGACACATCGTAGTCATTAAAGAGTAGTTATCATAACGAAACCCAAGTTTAAATTTGGTTAATTCATAAATGTCTAATAAAATGTGCTGAATGCATCCAAAGTGCATCCAATGAAGTTAGTGATTAATAAACATCAGAAGCAGGTAGGTGAGCAAATTATTTTAATTGTGCGTGTATTCAGTAAACCAGAAATTGAACCATCAAACTTTTCTTATGTTAATGTTTGCTTGATCACCACAGTAAATGGCACGCATTATCAAATGGCAACAAATTACCGGTACTCTGAAATCAAAATATCAGTATAAAATGGTTACAAGCACTTCAAACAAAAAAGTTAAAATGTTGAAATCCTCCTTATTTGAGCTAAACTGAATGAAAATGCCACTTATCTGTAATCAATTTGTTTTATTTTTGCTTATATCAGATTAATTTATATTAATCAATCTGTTACTCAGTGTAGTCAGTGAATAACAGATAAAAGATAATCATTTATATAGAGCATGAATTAAAGAGTCCATCACTGGCTGATGTAATAATTACACTAAATGAGGATCAACATATTGAACTAACTGCATGGCTACATTTCAAAAGCTTCTTCATACATTATGTGCGACTTTTACATTTTGATAAGACATGAACAAAGCTCAGGAACTGTTTCAAAGCAACAAGACACATTTCTTTTAGTAATGATTAAAATCTGACGACTAGAGTTTTATCATTTTTTAATGTGTTTTTTAGCTTCATTAAAACCTCAGAAACTATTTCCACCCATAATATTTATTGAATGTTGGCCTTTTATTTAAACCCACAAAACATCAATGAAACCACAGTCTCCCTTATTAGATTTAATTAACAAAAATAATTAATATAAGTCACAGGTTTTTTTGCATATTTTTCATGCCCTGATACTTATACGCTTTATGGATTGTTCCCATATTTATAAACCAATTTTTGGCTGAGATATGACCATTTTCATTCATTTTGGCTGAAAATATTGAACACTACCATTTTCAGCCGCTAGATGGCACTCAAGCAGTATGGCATGCCATTGTGTCATATAATAGGTAAAAGTGGCTATTAATGACACAATCAGCTTGCCACACACAGAAGCAACCATCAAATCAGCTTCATTTTGCTGCACCGCCCCAGCGAAATGAAGCTGATTTCACCATTAAAGTTCATTTATTAAGTAAAAGTTCAACTGAGACACGCCTTTGCTATAATGTCGAGCAAACAAATACAGTAATTGTTTTGGGTGCTTATCTTGTTAAATTTTAAAGTAATGCACAGTGTTCCTCCTTCCTGATTTTCTACCTCTGTGCGCTCATGGAGCACCGGGGAGGCACATACTTTTGATTTGACAGTCAAAGTGCATTTATTAAGGAAAAGTTAGACTGAGACACACTTTTGATATAGTTTTGTGCAAACAAATAAAGTTCTTACATGGTTATATTATTAAATTTCGAAGAAATGCACAGCGAGTCCTCCCATGCATGCGCCTATTTCCGTGTATCGGCTTTTGAAATGCAGCTGATTTGACCATTAAAGTTAATTTATTAAGGAAAAGTTAAACTGAGACACACCTTTACTATAATAATGAGCAAACAATTAATTGTTTTTAAGTGTTAATCTTGTTAAATTCTTGTTAAAATCCTCCCGTGCACGCTCCCGCGGCCACCATTTGGCAGCCAATTGATTTTTGGCACAACACCGGCCCACATTTCCAGGTTGCCAGCGTTGGCAAATAATGGATGTGACGTATACGGAGAAGAGACTTACTAATGGATTTTTTCCACCTTATTAGACATATTTGGACTGATGCAACTTTTAGGGCGGTGTGACGTGTACGGCGGAAAATATGGTAAATGATGTTCTGTTCATGGGTTAGTTTATTATTTTTTTATTTCTAAATACAGGAAGTTTTCCATATATTACCGTAAACTATATTTTTGGCATAAAAATACAAAACACTTGTTTTTTTAGCAGAGGGTCAGATGAAGAATGCCAAGATCTTACTGTTGTTTTGTATTTATAATAAATAGTCTAATAAATAAAGACCACCTTTCTTCTATGGACTTCAGCATAAACCATTTGAAACCATAGAACAGAAGATTTTTCTGCGTGTGCTGAATCAAACACAACTCGCAGCACTGATCTTACTATCTGCTCAGACGACAGGCGCAGGGATTTCCTGTAAGAGGGGCATGAAGCTGGACTTTCTGTCTGCACGCGCTCAGTGGGTGTCAGAGTGGATGCTACACTGCTCAGCTCTTTAGTCTCATCATCGCTGGACCACTCTGCGGCTTTCTGCCTGCAAGAGGAAAAACAAAATAACCTAAATTAGCGCAACAACAAAGTTATTGACATTAAAGACTTGTTTATTTATAATAATGCAGATCAGAAATAATAAAGCAGTGTCTTTTAAAGACACCAGAGGGCAGCAGGTGTACTCATCGACCTTCACTGCTCTTGACATTCTGTTAAATTAAAACTGAAAACATCCCCATTCATTTCCCAGAATAGATCAAACTAACATCTCCTGTCTCAAATAATTATTACAGTATATGTACGTGTTTATTTATGTTTATTTGCTTTTAAGACTTGATTTCCTAATGTGTTCCTGAGTCACAAGCCATTATTGCTGCTGACATGCTAATCCATCTTCTGTGGGACATGTTTACTCAACAGTGCTTGCGTTGGTGCGTGCCTGGTGTTGTGAGGACATCCGAGCTTTGTGACTCACTGTGGTTCTGCAGCCTGCTGGAGGGCAGGACTCTCTTGGTTCACAGACTCCTCTCTTTCCAATTTACACCCAGATGACAACTGAGGAGATGAAGAAACTTTAATGACTTACATTTCTGAAACCAAAAGGCACTATTAAGATATGAAAGGCGTCACTTTTAAGGAAATGTCTTTACATAATAATGCAAAGCATAGATGACGTGGCTGCAGATGCTTTCGGGCAATACCATGTTCGTTTGCAATGCAAAGTTTCTAAAACTGAATGGGACTCCTGCTGTCCACCAGCACTTTAAACATGGAAGTGAGTCATAAGATTACACAAAGACGTGAAGCACACCTGTTTGGTACTGCTCTTCCTCCAGAACCACCAGCGTCCAGACTTTTTTGGCATTTTCTCCTTCACCCAGGCCTCCTCTGTAGCCTGACATTTAAATAACACATTCAGGTGAACGTTGTGTGCAGATATAAGCAGCTCAGAAACATAAAATGAGACATTACCTTTGGCAAGTTCTTCTGGAAAGCTTGCATGCTAAGTATCAACGGTGCTGCCAGAGCCCAGCTGTAATATCTGTAAATAAAAATATATATATTTTATACTGCAGCTGGTTCAGAAATTACCGTAATTAAAGGAACATTTGTTAAACTGAGAAGACGGTGCAGCTGAAAAATAAGAAGACTCACCGGTTTGCGATTTTGACCACCAAGTTGGGATTTTCGATTATAGCTGGATTCTCTGCAAATTCGCTGTAGGTGATGATGTGCTCCATGAATTTTTCTGAAAGGAATTAATCAGGAAGGCTTGAATTAGCTTAGCTGCTCAGATTTCTAAACATGGAGACACTGAAACTGGGGATGTATGATATTATCGGCATGGTATCGGCCGATATTAGCGATAAAGTTAAATATTGGACATCGGCCATTCCATCAAAATAACTCACCAATATAAGACGCTGTTATATATATATATATATATATATATATATATATATGAAAGGCACTCTTTTTGTATGACAACCCAGTGAGAAGGATGGTTGCAGCGCCAGCACAACGTTATGACATCACGCGTGCCTACCTGATCTGATCACGATGGGAGAGGAAGAAGTGAAAATGTCGGCGGTGTGGACGTTTTTTAAAGGGTCATAAACTGATAGCAGAAGTGCTATTTTCAATGAATGCTCAGCGTCACTTATGCGAGAAGCTAAAACGAAGTCCTACAACACTTCAAACCTAATTAATCATCTAAAGAACCATCATTCCGACCATTACGATGAGTTCATGGTGGACATGAAATTTACAAATTTGCACGGTTTGAGTGTTGTCACTATGTTAGAGAGGGTAAATGTCATGAATAAATTTGACATTAAACATAATCCAAGTTGAAGCGTTACATCATTTTCAGCCCCCTTTTTGGCGTTTGAATTTGGTAACAGGCCAAACTGATAAAGAGCATGCAGAAGAATGTACTGTATTTTATTTCCACAGCAAAGAAAGCTATGTTGTCTCTGTAAGTAGGTCTAGGGGGGAAAATGTCAGTATTGGTATCAGATATTGGCCAAAAATCCAATATCGTGCATCTCTAACTGTAACAAATGCAATGAAGCATTTTATGTTCCAAACATATTGTCATTTGTAAGATCAATTTAAATTTGAATTTATGCTAAAGGTAAAAAAAACAAGATTAAAAAGAGTGAAAATATACGTGTAAGAATTTGGTTTTATTGTGTAAAGTATACTGAACGTTGATACTAGAGATGATCACCTTTGGAAATCTCAGAGTTGTCGCCCGTGCCTCCACACAGCGACAGAGTGACGTCCGGTAGGTCTCCAGGAGAGTCGGAGAGACACTCAGTTCCACTGTCTGCCGCTGCACTGCCCACTGACTGGGGTGACTGGGATCCGGAGCGTCGCCCCGTCTCCACCCAGTGTTTAGAACCGTGCTCAGACTCACTGCAACATCAGCAGTTTCACACACAATCACAGCGGTGTATAGTTACTACCAGATTTATGTATTTTAAAGTACAAAGTACTTGTTTTCTGACTCTGCTGACAGGTCCTCACCAACTAACATAACCATAAAAGCTGTAATATAACCTTAATGAGAGGATTCCCAGTTGTATACCTTTTGGGGAAGTATCGAGCAGCAACATCAGGTTCAAGAGCACTCAGGTCTTCCAAGTAAATGTCTTCAGGGCCTTGATGTTGGCTCCTCTTCCTCACAACTTTATGAAATTGGGGGGGGGGGGAGAAGAATGTTAAACTGTCTTCTTAGAAAATACAGACTTTGTTGTTTCACTTCCTTTTCCTTTTTTGTCACTTCTGCATGAGAATGTACAGACCCAGACAGAGGCGCAAACAGAAGCCACATCCTTCCTGTGAACATTCACTCGTTACGTTCAAACTGCGTAAGTTAGCATCACTGACAGGAATCTGGAGGATGCTCTAACCATGTAGCTTGAGACAATAAGCCAGCACTGTTTTCATTTTTAACAAGTGGGAGTGGAAGGATGTTCAATTCATTTAATTCTCATAAGAGAAACATTCATTTCGTTTTTAATCATTTATATTTTTTTGAATAATAACTTTTGCATTTTTCCAAACACAACAAATAAAAACCTGTTCAAAGTAGCAAATAAAGGGCATTACCCTTCCTTTTGGGTGAGTCGGGGGCTTTTGCATCAGCACTAACAGCTGGGGGGTCTCTGACCTCTTTGCTTCCTCCACAGGCAGCAGATCCACTGTCCTGGCGGCTGGGCGGTAAAGACGTCCATCTGGGCTTGTGTGTATCTTTTGCATTGAAGTCAGTGTTTCTGGGACAGAGCTCAGAGGAGAAGCTGCTTGACTTTATGTCTGAAAGATCTGGCCTAGATTGGGAAAAGGTTTTATCACATGAGGAAACTTCAGTGGGGTGCGGGGTGCAGCTGCACTGATGGGGTTTGATGGTTCGGGGCTCTGGTTTCACAATATTGCAAAAGAGGTCTTCTGTGCTCTGCTTTACTCTTGCCTCTCCCTCCGTGGCTTCTAAGCTCGAAATAACCCTGAAATGTGTGTTCTCCGAGGGCGTGATGATCAGTGTTTTTGGCTCTGATCTGTCCTTTTTGTTGACCTGGATACAGACCAAAAAAAAAAGTTCAATATAAAACACTGTTCAAATATCTTGAGTCATCTCTCATTTCCCTGTACTTTATTTCCAAGGAGCCAGACTTCCTTGCTCCTTTTTAAAGTCTTGAGCAACAGTTCTCCTAGTTTTCTAAAAGTCTTTCAACAAATGTACTTGGGTTTTTGCACTTGTTTTTAGTCCAGTCCATTTTCAGAGGAAGCCTTTTTCCTGTGGAGTCACTGAACTTTGACCTTTGAACCAATCAGACTTTAAGAAGGCTTCTAAACTCAAAGGATGAATGTTTCGATACACAACTGACAAATTAGCAGGAAACCGATTTTAAGTTGGATCTTCAGACACTTTGTTACCAGCTGTTTGTCACAGTGGAACTATCTGTCCCCCGGAAAACTCTATATAATAATCATGATCAGGGGTGGACATCACTTTTTGAGTACCAGGAGATGGTGTTTGATACTCACCCCATATGCAGCTGTGTCTTAATAAGTACCACCTTCCTCACTGTCCTCCGCAGTGTCACTCCCATTATCCTCTGCTTCAGCTTCCTGCATGATAGATGATGCAGATGTTGCAGATGTACCTCCTTGTCCTTGGCATTTTTTTCTCTTCCATTATTTTGTAAAACTCCCCATTTTGTGACAACTCCCCATTTTGTGACATGTAATGACACCCTTCACAAGTTTGCATTTGTATCTTGTTGCATTGTTCTGTTTTATGTTATTAATAAAGGTTTAGAAAAAATAACTGATGGGCAGCATATAGGGAAGGGGCGTTTACCTTTAAAAACACTGCCGCCACCCGCCAGCCCTGGGTGGAGGCGGGGTGGCTCAGGTGCAGCAGAAACGGTGTTCTGAGTTTTAATGTTGTAAAAAGTTATTTAAAAATTTTTTTTAATAAAAATAAATAAAAAACAGGGAGTGCTGATCCCTGCAGCCTACACATTAGAACAGCCCACCAGGAAATATCCCAATCCTCCCGATTAGCCACTCCGGGCCTGGGTGTTGACAACTTGACGGTCAAGTACGCAAAGGCCTGTGGTATGTTTGTATAAGCATGATTTAATTGCAGTGTTTTTGGTGTGGACTCCAGGAAGAATAGTCTCTACTACGGTAGAAATTAATGGGGATCCTTAAATAAACAAACAAATAACACAGGTGATGCTAAGCATTCCTGATTTTTGTTGCGCATGCGTGCCTGCGTACCAGTTATGTGCACCCCTGATCATGATGCATCCCTCAGGCTGACTTTTCTCCCCACCAGTTCCTAATGACAACACTTTCAGATCTGCTGACGCTTTCAAGCATGCACTTAGTGCCTGGACTGCAAAGAAATGAAAAAGTAGTTAAAGTAGAAAAGCTATGAAAGACTTTCAGAAAGACTAAAGAACTACTGACTTTTAAAAATTACAAGAATGTCTGTCCCCTTTTTATTTGGTTTTAGCAAAACACAAAAAAAACAAGGCGTGGTGGAAAACTTTTAAACAGTACACCATTTATGTACTTTTGTAAAACCTTGATTAAGTCTTTTGTAAAGCATACCTAAAAATTAAGATTAGACTTTGAAGCGAACTTGTCTAAGATAGTAGCCGTACCCTTGTAGATTCAGGAAACTCCCCCCAGCTCCACTGCATGTGGGGTTCAGACCTAAAATCACAGTCTGCTGGCTTCACCATCAGCTCGGAGTCACTTTTGGGTGACGTGGGCTCAGACAACTTCCTGTAAAAACAAAACTCATGGAATGATCCTGAAGGAAAGCTCTGTTCAATGCCATGAAGTTGTTTTGTTGTAAATAACTGAATGGACAGAGAAGGAGGGTCATACACAGTGCAGGGTGACCAGTCTCCATCAGAGAAAGGGTAACTGTCCCATTCCAGGGCAGTGAGGGGGGAATGCTGCCTCTGATCCTTCATCAATGATACAGATGATGGTCTGATCACATGAAACAACAAAATTAACAACAGTCATAGTAAACAGCTGACCAGAGTTCAGTTTAAGCTCACCGTCCATTGTTGGCATGTTGCTCCTCATCTGAACTACAATCACACAGCTCTGGTTCTCCTCCTGCACATGCCTGCTCCTCCTTGCGAGGCTCAGCTTTGTGCTTCTTCCTGCGTCTCCTCTTCTTCCTGCCGGCTGTGCCTGAGCAGAGCTGGCTGTTTGCAGGGTTCAGGTCTGGACTGAGAGGCTGACCCGTCTCTATTGCGCCTCCACATTTAGACTCTCTGCTCCTGATCAGAACTTCCTCAGAGGGGATGGGCGATGTCACCAGGTGAGCAGGAACAATCTCCTGTTTGACAGTGAAAGTTATTAAAATAGTACAGTAGATTACTGATCTCTAACAAAACTAAAGTTTCTTACAAAGCTCACATTGTTCTGCTCAGTCTCCTGCACAAAAAAGGCTTCTCCGTTGTTTCCAAGCTTCATGTAAAGATTTACAGATTCTCCATTGATCTCAATATCAATCTGCAGAGTCAAAGTTTTACAGTCACACAGTGCTTTATTGTCTGGCAAGTTTCCACACTTCTTAAAGATTTCCTTGGGTTGTTGTAACAAACGACAATGAACCCTAACAGAAAAATCACATTACGTAAAAACAGATTAAGCTGAAGTTCAGAGGTGACGGACAGAAAACAGCTTGCAAAAGATCAAACAGTTTTAATGTAAACTTGGCCTCCTAGATTGTGTTAGGTTATGGGAAAAGGTAAATAATACATATAGCTTGCAGTTTTAATGCACTTACTAAAAATAACAAAATAATAGGGAATATATCTGATAATTCTCAATCAGGTCATCTGGACAGTTTCTTTTTTGTAAAACCTGGATTGACACCTGGATTATTGAGCATGAACTTTCTTGTCTTAATAGGGAATATACTTAAAATCTATTCAAATGACAAAGAATGTAAAAAATAAGGTTTCCGTTTTATTTTTTTCTAACTTGATTTCTTCACGAAAAAGGATCATTTTAACCCTCACATGGTGTGTAAAACAAACCACTGTCTACTTCTTGCTCTGATTACCACGCCAGGCTTACAACAGATAAAACCCATCTGTGCTATGGCTTTCTGTTGTTTTTAAATAAGATAAATTACTATAAGATGAGCTCAAATGGCTAAATGGAGTTTAATTCTCTGCATCCTGTTTCAGTTCTCCATAGGCTTGCATCATAGTGTCTATAAATAGAAAAAAAAATCAATCTTTTCTTGAGAGAGGCAAAGTGGACTAGACATTCATGTGTTTGAGAAGAGGGTACCAGAAGAAAGTTAGTCAAACTGAAGATTATTTTCAACATTGATAAATTACAAAACTATGAGTTAATCTTTTTGCCGACAAATAGAAGCATATTTTGTTCGGATTGTGCATTAAAACGTTGTATAGTGAGATGTGTACCACTTTCTCTCTGGAGCGTAGCACCCCCAGTTTCCCAAATCGAACATGGAAAGGAGAGCACTGGAACGTCCCATCAGGCTGCCGGACCACAATCACATCAATGCAGCCTGACAGAGTGGCCTGGTTGATTCCTTTATACAGCTCCTTCACCGTCACCAACACCTGACCCGCCAGCTGCCCCACATAATTCATGGTATCCACCTGTCGGCAAACACACTCGACATTAAACTCTGCTTTCTCTTTTAAACAAAGATAACCTCATCACAGCTTATTTGAATTGTTATCAGAATTAAATCATGAAGTGATGTTTGCTGTTTGAGGCCACCGTCCTTAAACCAAGCTGCTGTTGTTCAAAATAGCCTGCAAATGACGAGTCCCTAATCACACAGGTTTTGTCCCATTTCCCTTTAAGGAGTCCACTTTAATTTAGCTCTCAGCTGCACTAAGAGCATCTGTCTTGAGAATCTTGGTGCTCTTTTAGCTGTAAAAGTCAAGAAATTCAGTTCAGTAACAGAATGCTGAGTCATTTCTTTAAAAGTGATTAAAACAGTTTTCAAATCAAAACAAAAACGAATAAGCAGCCAGTACAAATTTGCTAAAACTGTGGAGCGATGCGATCATTGCCTGTTAAAAGACAAGCAGCAGCGTTCTGGACTGACTGCATGTGATGGAGACAATTACTCAAGGCCAACGTATAAACGTTCAGTAGTCCAATCTAGCGGTGACAAAAGACAAGAGTTTTAAGTCTTTTGGAAGAATGTAGGATTTTGATATGACAATTTGATGTACAGTAACAGATAAAAACTGGTTTTAACAACTGTGAATACTTCCTTCTCAAATTTAAAAGAACCATCTAAAACACTCAAAATTCCTTGACCATCGAGGACGAATCAGGAGCAAGAGGGCCAAATACATTACTGTAGTTAGATATTAGTTAGATATCAGTTAGCTCAATGAGAAGATTGTAAAAAAAGAATGTTTAATAGTGCTTCCATTCAGGTTCAAACAATTCTGAGTTAACCAGTCTGACATCTTATACAGTACACAGTTAAACAGAGGCTGCAGTGGGAAAGAGACAACCACTTTAAAAGGGAAATATATTTGGATGTCATCAGCATATCAATGTAAGGAAATATACTTTTTGAATATTGACCACAAAGGCTACATTTATAATGAAACATAATAGGGCCTAAAACAGATATTTGAGGTACGCCACAAGAGATATTTATTCAAAAAAACGTTCAATACAAAAATGTAATGCACAAGAGATATGTGCAGAGGAAGAGGAGAATTCACCCATGAATACAGAAAAAAGATCTAAAAGATAAGTTATTTACATAATGTCAGTGTGAGTGATAATCTGTTGTCTTTTATGTAGAACTAAAACGGACATATTTATAAAATGTGCACAAAAATGTATTAATATGTCAACAAATGTAGCATTATAGGCAATTAATGAGCTAAAAAAAATGTGGCACAACTTGTTTTTACTGCAGACTGAATCTTTAGTCACTGATTTCTATGTAATGAAAGTCTAAGGCTGAGGAGCTAAACTGGTCCAAAATGAGTCACATTCTTAATATTTCAGGCTGAGATTTTATAAAGTTTCTCTGTTACTGCAAACTGCTGTGCTCCTGTCTTGAAAACATACTTAGATTAGTGTATAAGGAACCGCAGTTTCCTAATATGTAGTAACCCAATACACAAATTACACAAATATGGCAATAACTGTTACTATACAGTAAAACCTTCCACTTTTTGTACATAGAAACTAAATAACAGACTGCAAAGGGACAGTAAACATTTAGGAAGCTGTAAAGGCTCCAGTATAGCTCTGCGTACGACTGTACGCCACTCCGTACGCACGTACTGAACGCAGGCAGTTCACCAACACAGCTCTGCGTTCA
>JARVGQ010000760.1:15825295-15836079 GCA_031762355.1 Hypsolebias martinsi | reverse complement strand
TTGTGTTCTATTCTGAATAAAATATTAGATGTTGGCACCTCCACATCATTGCATTCAGTTTTTAGTCACAATTTGTTGAATCCGGTTTGTATTTTTGGTATAAAAATTTTTACTAAATTTTTTTAAAGTAAACCCATTTTAAATACAAAAGAAAACACACCTCAATCTTATCAATTTTCACATTCTTGTACGCTTTCTTCATGTCTTTGAGGCCCACTTTCATGGCATCAACCTGCAAACATAAAGAGTTAACTCAGACTTTATCTGTCGGTTGTTTGATCCACGGTGTCGCATCTCTTACTGTGGTTTTAGTGTCTTTGAGGTTTTGGATTGTGTAGTTCGCTTGTTCCATGTTGAAAGACTGCTGCATGAGATTATCTCTCTGACCTTCATACCTGGAAAGTTGGTGAAAACAAAGATTCAGGAAAACGGGTCATAAAATGAATGATTAAATAACTAAATCCAAGTGCTATAAAACCACTTACATTCTTTTCTGCTTCAGAACTCTCATTGCCTTTTGCTTCACCATGTTCTAGAGAAGAGTCTCATTAATTTACATCATTAAAACAATTGTTTAATATTAATTATAATCAAACTACAGTAAAGAGTGAGGTGACAAGGTGGACTCTAAATGATACCAATTATGTATGCATAACTAAATAAAAAATACAAAGGATCAGTGGCACTTCTTTGCACTAAATTCCTTCATCTGCCATTTATAACCAAATCTTAAATGACTGCATTTAATATTTGGTCAGCTTATTTTTACATATAAGCAGGTTTGTAGACAGACTTGCTCATATTTCCCACAATTAGATGTAAAAACATCATTTTCATGTGCAGGTGCAAAAAGCCTCTGGAGCATATCATAAATGTAGGCAAGTAAATACAAGTTATGATTGATTAAAAAAAAAAATCTAGGTATTTTTGTAGTAACATCTCATGAAAGGTCTCACCTTTGAAGGCCCATCTCTCATCTTTTTCATTTGATCTTTGTATTTGGCAAGTTCAAGATCTAGTCTGGCGATTTTCTTGTCAATGGACTCTGCCCGAGAATCAACCTGCAAACAACAAAGCAAGGCATTAATGTGAATAGATGATTATTTTACCTGAAATACTGTCATGCACGTGTAAAAAGCCAGTATCCAGGTCATACTGAGCTAAACATGCTTCATTTGGCTAGGTTAACATTTATTGTATTCCACTTCCGGTCCTGTCAGCTAGAGCTCTGCGCAAACACAACAAACCAGAACAACAGGTTTAGTTCCTACAAAATAAGACATTTTACTCCTATTTAGTGGTCGAATTACAGGGAATGTCAAATCACGTTGCGCTGAGTCATTGCCCGAATACAATCAGGGACAGTTTTGTGTTAAAATCTTATTTATCAACTAACCTTGAATATATGAATAAAACATTTTCCGCAATAAATTAGCTTACTTGTTTCTTAATGAAAATAATAGGAAGACACAACAGTGTGACAAATCCCGAGTTAAATGTGTCACGCCGTGGTTAGTTTTCTCTTTGTGAGTTTGGCTAACAGTTAGCCGGGATCCGTGTTTTGTTTACTTGTTCAACACAGATTGCGTCCGAAAAAAAGTCGTGTCAAAATAAAACTCACGCTTCCTATGCAGTCCGTCAGGTTCGGTGGTGGAGCTTTGGCTTTACCTTTGCCGAAAATACGATTCATCTCGGCGAAACTAGGGCTTAAAATGCCGAAGAAATGCTACGTTAGTTGACTGTCACACAGTCCAGAGTTCCGATGAAGGAAACACCCGGAAAAGTCTGTGATGACGTCAGGAATGTCACATGACGGTTACTCATTTAAGCCACGCCCTTTTCAACACCCTTATCCCCCCTTTAAAAATCTTTATTTTCTTTTTTAAAACTTTGCTTTGAATCTGAATTATTTTATCACACTATTTCTTTATCATATTATTTATAATATATGCACTTTCATGCTGCAATTGCTGTAATTTATTCAACATTTATTTACTAATCCCATTGAGTCACGGGGACTCATTTACAAGAGAAACCTGTTTTTAACAAAGGATGATGACAACAGTTGACAAACAAAACAAACAAACAAACAAAAAACAGTAGGCAATCATAAAAAAAGCATATAGATTTAGAGGAATAAATAAAATAAAATGGTATTTTAAAAAAAAGAAACAAAAAGCTAGATTGTAAAGCGATGTAGAAAACTAAAAACAGGAACATGACTGCATTGGTTTTTGCCAGGAACTTAGCCGATGTTTGAAGCCACTTAGAGAGCTCAAGGTCGAGAGCTTCAGATCTTTTTATGTAATGTAATGTTGCTTTGATTGATTGATTTTTATTGTTAAGCACTTTGGAAACTGCTGCTGTTTTAAAATGTGCTTTATAAATAAATTTGACTTGATCTGACTTGGTTTCAGGTGCTTCCAGAACCTTTTGTTCCAAAATCACCACATGAATTCTCACAATAATGGCATTTAATTTCTGACACGATCTTAGTTTGTAAAGATTTATAACTCATCAAGCTGCAATTTGCCTTTTGAGTGAAAAAAAATAAAAAAATAAATAAAAAAAAAAAAATATATATATATATAGAGGCAGATGGTGGAGGTTAAGGGCCTTGCTCAGGGGCCCATAAGTGGGGTAAATGAGGGTGGAGGCTGGTGGAGGTGCTTCACAACCACATTTTGATGTTGACTGTTTAGGGAGTTGAACCGGCAACCTTCCTATCACAGGCCTGCCTTCTCTAACTTTTGTGCCACCATTCCCCCTTGAGCTAAAGACATTAATGACGCAATCCTCAATAAATAAACAGTTATAAAATAAAATAGACAAAGCACAAAAGAATGAAGACCACAGACTGAATGCTTTATTTTATGCGTTAGTGTTTATAAATTTGTGTTTTATCAAACTGCTGTCACATGATGGTGCACAAAAAAAGCTGTAGAATGTAAATTTTTACATCACAATAAAAAAAAAAAAATCACAGAATGTCTGACGATAAAATTCAAAATAAATAATTAAATTCCATGTTAAACTTGTTCCTCATTATTTTTCATGAATATGAATTCCACGGTATAAAACTGAACCACAACAATAATTGGGATTACAATTAATGTCAAAGGTTACCATTAATTACTTAATGTCTGTGACCACTATTTGATCGTAAAACTCAAAAGTTGAAAAATTAATAAAAATCTACAGTTTTTAGTTTAGGTGTCGGATTATTTGTTGTTTTTAATGCACTAATACTGTTCTAATAAATGTGGCTGACATTTCAACTATCAATAATTATAAAAATTAATGTAACGTGTTTCAATCATTACACTTTCAGTCCTGTTGGTGGAGCAGCTGGCTCACAGATCTCTAACACTCACATTTGACTGAAATAAGCCACTATGGATAAAATGCTTTTGGTTTTCCAAATTAAATATTAAATAATTATCAACAGGTGAAAAAGCAGAATCACAGAGGAGATCGCTGATTTTACAAACACATGAGTGTGTTAATTGAAATCTAACAACAATATGAGTGTCACTAAGAAGAAAGCGCAGGTGTGGATTTTTAAAACTTGCTTCAATATTAAGAACATCACAGAGAGGATCAGCACATGAATGACAGCAGACAACATTCAGCAGATTCAAAGAGACAGAAACAAAAAGCATCAGTCACAGTGTAGAACAATGTCCCTTAATGTCATATATCAGCTTTCTTTACTGTTCTGCAACCAGAGAATTAAAAACAAAATCTTTACTTAACATTTCCAAATGAGATGAGTGCGTCTTTGCACATTTTATGCAAATGTCTGCAGAGCAATCAGGACAACAGCACAGCGCATAAAGCATGTTCGGTTTCTGATGATGTCCTAAAATTCACAGCAACAATGATTTACACATGCTACAGCCTATTCAAAATATGCTTGTGCAAAGATATATCGTTTTTCATATTCTTTATAAAATAGAGTCTTTCATACACTTACTTTACAGGTGTTATATACTACAGGTGCACAACTTGTTCAGACAGTTGTTTATGAGACTGCAAAGCGATAACATGAGAAAAATATAAAGCCATAAACAGCAAACAAAGTTAATGAATTACATAAATTAGACAAATGATCAGTTTGGACACAACTCACGAGTCAAAACCAAGAAGAGAGCCCTCTGACAAATTTTAAATGCACATTTAAATCCAGGATGTCATCTTTTTACCATTTCTTTTTGACATGAGTGTCGTGACGCAGCCGAGAGCGTTGCCTATTTTTAACCTTCCACTGACTCTTGCACAACTTCAAAGTCCACCGTGAGTCAGTTTTCCTCACACTGAGACCAATCAGCACCATTCACACGCTCCACAGAGGCGAAAAGGCTTTTGGCACATGCCTGTTACCAGTGTTTCATGCAGCCAACACGCACCTGTTTTATGCAACTCCTGCTGCCATCCTGGACTGTTAAAGGCACTTTTGGCAAATATTAAATTTATAGAAGGAAATAAACGATAAACAAGACACCCATCCTTTTCGGTAAACTATAATTTTCCTTAAATTCATTAACATTCAGAGCTCCTGTTTGATATAAATAATATTTAGGAGATTTTTACCTTTTGCCTCACAGCAAGAAGGTTCTGGGTTCAAGCCCCAGGTTGGTTCTGGGGCATTTCTGTGTGGACTTTGCATGTTCTTTTTTGTGCTTGTGTGGGTTTATGTCAGGTACTCCAGTTTCCTCCCACAGTCCAAAAAACATGCAGACCTTGAAAACAATATCTGTGCTCTCAGTAGGGTTTACCTGGTTACAGAAAGGTTCATAGATGGCTTAGTTCCACCAAGGAAGAGGTGGGAAGTGAAGAGCTGCCACTCCCTCCTGTGGTGGCTGAAGAGCATTGAGACTTAGAAAGCTTGAAATACAGCCACAAAAACTAAAACAAAAAATTTCATAAAATTTGTATAAACAAAGGTGCTAACAAAACCATTGTTTGCTTTATCTCTGGCCTAAAGAATGACATAAATAAAACAGCAAACATCATCTTGTTGAGGTTTTGAAGGCCAGCCGCTGCAGATAATTAGTAATGTAGCAGTGGAAAAACTCTATACCATTGATTTAAAAGTAAAGTTGTGACTTGCAGGGCTGTTTTAAAGCAGTTTATTAATTTACCATATTTTTCAGACTATAAGGCGTACTTAAAATCCTTCAATTTTCTCAAAAATCGACAGTGAGCCTTATAATAAGGTGCACCTTCTGGTTGTGCTTACTGACCACAAACCGATTTTATGTGATTATTGTGAATGAGTTGAATAAAGTTCGACTTATCTGACTGTTTTGTTTCGCTTAATGCGCCTTATAGTCTGAAAAATACGGTATACTATGCAGCAGTCTCTCAGGCATTTGATTATTATAGAGTGTTTCGTAGTTTCAACATTGTTGTTGCTTTAAACTTGCCAAGTAAATTCTGTTATGATAAAAGTTCCTCTAGCAATGAG
Organism: Hypsolebias martinsi; assembly: GCA_031762355.1. NCBI lineage: Eukaryota > Metazoa > Chordata > Actinopteri > Cyprinodontiformes > Rivulidae > Hypsolebias > Hypsolebias martinsi. Next base: position 15,830,609 of record JARVGQ010000760.1, on the reverse strand, counting down.
CAGTATTTTGCCTGTGGTCCCACATCCTTATGTAAAGCTTAATAAAATGTCACTTTGCTTGTAGTGTTAGTATAGAGGGTAGCCTATTGTATGATAGTAATTAATTTGACAAGCAGCAATGGTAAAAAAAAAAAAAAAAAAAATGCCCCCAGCTCCCCCCAAAAATGGTCTCCCTGCTTGTCTTGACAAGCAAAGTCACTGATAGAGTGATCTTTTTTTTTTAGATATTTAGTTGAAAAGGTATCCACATCACTTATCAAGTTTCCATGTCATTAATAAGCAGCACGTTCTTCAGAACAGACAATAGAAAATAGATACTATTAGAGTTAACTTGGACCAAATTTGGTCTATTTTACACCAAGCTGTCTTCTCGGGTGCAGATCCACCTTCAAATTCAAACATCAACTACAAAAGTTAAATGCCATGAAGGATGAAGTGAGCCATAAGGTTACTTCTGGGTACCTTTAAGGAAAAGATGAACAATGGTTCTCATAGTTGGCACTGTTTAAATTGACAATAACACAAATGCGAGGTGGATCAACTTTCACAACAGTCTACATCGCTGAAGTGATGTGCGTTAAGCCCAAGTCATGGGAGTCTTCTTTACCAATGTGGGAAATTGAAGACAGTTCCACTGCTAGTCATGTTGGCTTGCTAGTCCCATCTGGGTTCTCCAGGGGAACAGAGGCCACCCGAACAGCGTTGGGGACCTTCTTGCTCCCTGACACCTTGTCCCCTTTCAGTTTGGCTGAGAGGCAGAAGTCTTTGAAGCAGCGTTTGAAATTCTCATCCAGAAAGGCGTAAAGGACAGGATTGAGGCTGCTGTTGGTGTAGCCTAGGGCCACGCAGAAGAAGTATGCGGCCATGATGGCGGTGGTTTCAGGCACGCTCACCAGCGCTTTGACCAGGATGAAGATGTGAATGGGCGTCCAACAGACCACGAACACGGCCACAACAACCACCACCAGACGAGTGATGCGCCGCAGGTTGCGGTCCTTCTCTCGCGAGCCGGACAGCATGCGGACGCTCTTCAGCCTCAGGACCATGAGGGAGTAGCACACGGTGATGATGAGCACGGGCACAACGAAGGCAAACACAAACACACAGATCTTCATCAACGTATCCCAGTAGCCATACGGTTCTGGGAACTGTAAGGCACATTCAGTTATGTCTGCAGAGGGAAAGGTGGAAAACGTTATTAAATAACAAAGACGACTTTTCTTTCTCATTAAAAAAAATCTACCTTGCATCTTTTTAATACCAATTTACCAAGCTGTTATAAAAAAACTAATCTGCAGTCAGATGGGAACGTCTTGCTCTTATTCGTGGCTCCATTTATTTTTGGTATTAATGGTCCTTGTGAGGCGCTAATGGAAAACTATTCTCTGACTGATGAAATACGTTTTTGCTTCTAAAGTCTGATTTGCACTTGGGTACAATGAAACTGTGAGCGTTCATTCAGGGATGGTGGAAGTTCTTGCTCACCGCTGTTGGTCTGTGTGCCGCCCAGGACAAAAGCAGGAATTCCTGCCGCCGAAGACAAGATCCAGATGCAGACGTTGATCATCTTGGCTTTGATGGGTGTGCGGAAATCCAGGGCTTTTACCGGGTGGCACACCGCCACGTATCGATCCACGCTCATCATGGTGAGCGTGAAGATACTGGTGAACATGTTGTAGTAGTCGATGGAGATGAAGACCTTGCACACCACTTCCCCAAACGGCCAGGTATTAAGAAGGTAGTCTGTGCTCTGGAAGGGCATGGTGGTGGTGACCAGGGCGTCAGCGAGCGCTAGGTTGAAGATATAAATATTGGTGGCTGTCTTCATCTTTGTGTACCTGTTAACATGCAGAACAGCTTATCATCCACCCAGACTGCCTCAACTGCTCCTGCATCTGAAGACCTTTCCTCCCAGCTCATTATGATAAAACCAGTGTACATTTTCACAAAGCTTCCTGTCTGACTCACACTTCATTGTCATGTATTGTATGCTGCTCAGTGCTTAGTGCTTCTAATTACCTTGTTTAATCTTCATTAAAATATGACGGCATTTTGAATAAAGTCTGACTTTTGCTAGGTTTAATCATACATTTCAATTTAAGGTTTTAAAACAAAAAAGGAGAGGTGTTCATTTGTCTTTTCTCCTGTAACACCACATAAAGAACCAACTTTAACTAAAAATAAAGTAACTTCTTGTTTGCAAACACCAAGTCATTGCATGGATGATATTTTTCACTTAAATAAATACAATTTTAGATATTAGGATGTAGATTATTCAAAAGTGCATTGATTCACTTGTACTGTCTGGGTCTTTTCAGAATAAAACTATATGTGCAAAATTATTTTTGCTAACTATTTTTGAAATAATTGTAGTAACCCATTTGTTTCCATAGAAACTAAAGTATTTAAAATGGAAATCAGGCTGTATTTATCACTTAAAGGGGCTAGATTAGGAAACAAGTCACTTAACTCTGAACTTTATGTGACTCAAAAACTCAAAATAAACCCAATCCTGTCGCTTTGTTGAGACTGAAAATATCTAATTAAGTGAAAAATATATTTTCCAGTTCAGAGAAGAAATCCAGCATCGTCATCGCTCCACTTTAACTTCAAATCATGCAATTCACTGTCTTGTATTTCAAACTTTTATTCTGCTATCCCCCCCCCGCCCCCCCCCACTTTGCTATAAACTACATGCTTTCTTCAGAAAGTTATATATTTCCCCTGTGGTTGCTTTCAGCAAGCAGATGCGCAGATAATGCGACATTACTGTATATCTCCCATGAGACATCCCTTAATTTGCTAATGTAAAAAAATCATCAGCAAGCCAAGTATAGTAAATTACAATTTTAAAGATGTTTCTATTGTTTTGAGCAACCTTTTGTGTTTAAGAAACTAAATCAAGAGGCAACTGCTGATTTTAGAAGCAAAATGTATAGTTAAAGGTTTTTAAGTTCATTACAGCAAATTGTCAAATTTAATCAATATAAACAAGTAGCGGTTCATGTTCACTGGTGAAATTTCAAATAATTCTTAAACTAAATTGCTACAAAAAACCTATTCTTCCTTCAGCTAAACTATTCAGCACTAAAAATTCATCTTCTCTGTAACTGAGTATATGAATCTGGCTTCCAACAAGTGAAGCAATCAGACAGATAAGAAGTAATTGTTGTTTAAACTGAAAAGTTTTGGCACGGCTGCATTTCACACGACAACAAGTGAGATTTGTCACTCTTAGATCCTAAATAATCTCCAGTCAGGTTCAGGAGGTTGTCTTTTTAATAAAGCACAGCTGGTGCTGGCAGGTGGATGAGAGAGTTCTGTGGTTGATATTTTTGGAGGATGCAGGCTTCAGTCATAAACTGGCCTTTTTAGACTCCCAGTAAGGCAGAATCAGATGCCGTGTTTTATCGTGTTGAATTAGAAATGACAACGCACAACCTAACCTTTTACCTGACTTTTTTTTTTCTTGAGATGAAAACTGCTGGTTATAAAATTCACTTTTAGTGGAGCTGCTGTAGCTGAACGAGCAACAACAGTGTGTGTTTTTCGGATGTATTTTCCTGAGTGTCAGTTAAGATCATCCAAAAACAGCAACACCTTCACCAAAGAGCCAAAAAGTCCTCAATATATTTTCTTGAAAAAAAAAAAAAAAGGGGATGCTTTTATTTCTTTTTACCAGCCAATTAGCTTATTATATTTCAACCACAAGTAGGCCTATACAGTATTAACAATAAGTCAATGTATATGCTCAGTTTATGATTTTTATATATATAAAAGAAAGTAATAAAAAGGACCTCACCTGATGATGACATACATGACAAGGCTGTTGCCCAACAAGCCCACCACAAACACCACGGAGTACACGGCGGTGATGATGGGGATGATGGGAGACATGCTCTCCTGCGCCCAGCCTTCATCATCATCATGGCTCACATTGCGGCTGTCGGGGTCTCTGGACGCCCATGAAGAATTCACCAGACAGTCATCCAAGTGGCACTTGTTGTCTTCTTTAAAAATTTCTACTGGAGGGCTCTCCATGGTTTAGGCTGAAAGATGAAGTGTGTGTGTGGGGGGGAGAGCGAATGGATGAGGCGCAAACTGTGGCACAAAACGCGTAAAGGAGCTCTAATGTGTATTTGTTTTTAAAAAAAGATGATGCAAAATATTTAGGAGATGCGCAAAATATGCGCGGAATAAAAAAAAAAAAACTGCAAGCACATTCATGTAATCCCGCTGGCCACTCACCTTTAAGCCAGGAATATGAAAATAAAACTATAATCCCAGCCCTGCTTGTGTTGCTGCCTCAGCTGAAGGTTTCTGCGCGTCAAAGTTTGGCGACGGTTCTGCTGCGCTCCCGGAGAGGAGACGCGAGCGCGCGCGGCTTTGCGGACGGTCGTGCACACGCGCCAAATGGAGGGGGAAGTGGCGCGCACTCGGGCTAGACCTGCCCAACACGCACAACCACACACATTTTCAACAAATATGACATGGCAGAGCCGTGATAATGTCACCTGCAGGCGCAGAGCTCTCCATCACAACTGGACAGAAACAGATGATTATTCAGAACCCCCCTCCAATTTGTGCATTCTGTCTGAAATAATAAAAATTAATATTAGCATAAATAAATGTAGTCCTCCAGTCATTTTTAAGGCATGATGGTGAAGGTGCAGAGACATGAAGAACCCTTCATGCTGGGCTCATAACCTCTTTAGGTGAAGAATTCGTGGACAAAAAAGAAGATAAATGACCAAGCATCCAACCAGGGAGAAGGTTAACTCATAATTTCACCATCTGTGTCCCTATAAAACAGAAAAGAAGTAATATTTCAGCACTCTCCTCTGTGGATGCTTCACTCAGTTAATTATCTCATTTAAATGGAGATACCCCTTCAGATTAAAAATGTTCATGTCTTTTTCTGAACCTTAAATTTTTTCCCTCCTAGGTTTGACGTATAATAACAGTAGAAATAGCACTCTCCTGCTTGAAGTAACATATGTTGTGGGGGAGAAAGGTGAAGTGTTTAACGGAGAACCAGCACTTAAAAGCCCCAGAAGCGATGGAGACAGTCTTGCTGAAGAGACAGTAAAAACACAAACACAACTGAACACCCTCTAAAATACAATGTTAGGTTATTTACCAGCAGGTAGCTGTCAATGACCATTTTTGAATTTTAAAAATACACAATGATCTATAGCAGGGTTATTCAACTGGTGGCCCGTGGGCCATTTCCGGCCCGGGGGTGACTTCAATCCGTCCCACTTCATAAAAAGAATAAAGAATAAAATAATAAAGTAATTATAATTACTTTATT
>JARVGQ010000760.1:15782424-15794053 GCA_031762355.1 Hypsolebias martinsi | reverse complement strand
ACATGCCATTTTCCAATTTTTTTTTCATTTTTATTTTGTAAACACCCCCCCCCCCCCCACACACACACACACACACCTAATCTCTCGTCAATAAAAATTCAGTGAGTGAAAAAATAACTGAAACTGTACACGCGTGGATGTGCCGAACGTGGACGTGCCGAACGTGGACGTGCCGAACGTGCCGTACCGAAACTGTTCAACACACCCACGTGTTCCGTTACACCCTTAGTATTGAAGAGGAGCTAACTGCGCACAAACAACTTTTAACGAGAGTCTATGGGCAAAGATTTTGAGTCCCCGGGCAAAAATCTGCCACCTATCAGACAAAGTTTTTGAACAAAACAACTTTACTCATCATTAACTATAACATGTTTATCTTACACAACAAAAATACATTCATATATTTTGAAACATTTTTATTTATTATTTCATTTTTATTTAATTTTTTAATGTCTTATTCAAGGTAATGTGATGGGGTGGCGCCCTAGCGCTCTCTACTGGCCAGCCGCCACTTCTTAAATGAAGCGCCCCTGGCTGTGAGACAAGTGCCACTATCTACAGCAGGTATGATATTAATTGTTCACAGCATTTCCACTAAAGCTCACCTTATTCATTGCTTTCAAATGTTGAGTGTAATTTCCACCAATACAACTATTTACACCCACCTTTTTGTTCTAGATACACCCTGTGAGAGATAATCTGTCACTAATAAATGTCTTCTTTCTTTCAGTCAAACTGCTTCATTATAATAAGATTGTAATTATTAGTGGAGGTGTAGAGGAATAACTTGTGGATATAGAAAGCAGATTTAAATTCTAATTCATTTATTTCTTGGTGAGATGAGAATAAGTACCAGAAATTGAACTCTTCCTCTCATTTATTCATTTTTCTGAATAATTCTGTCTGAAGAAAGAAAATTGTTAAATGTAGAGCCCCTTTTAAAGCTGAAAGCAAAATTCTAGTAAAGTTTTCACAATAAGGACTCATTCATCTTCATCAAGCATGAAATATTCTTCATTTTGATGTTGATGTTGTCGTTACTGGCTTTATCCTCACATCGAGCGCACACCCAGACAAAGTAAGCATGTCCTGAATAATGAAACAGACAAATAATTTCTGCAAATCTCCTGCTGGTCGTGGTTTCTTTTAACTACCATCACTCCAGCAGACCGTCTGCAACACAGCCTTTCTGTTGTGCACTGAACATCCCACGATCTCCGGCTGATTTAAGTGCATGCATGCATTTTCTGTCAAACTGCCTCAGAGGATGGAAATATAAACAAAACTCAGGTTAATTCATTTGAAACTGCATATTTTTGACCTTTGTGTGCAACAGTCTTTTAAAATTAATCAGCCTTATTATGTCATGGAAAAGTCATGGCACACTCAACAAAACCTGCACTTTAAATTGTCTCATGCAGCTAAAGTTCCTCCTGATTTATCAGTTTCATATAAAGAACACATATAAGAGAATTACATGGATGTAAGAGGATACACATGACAGAAACAGAGCTTAAATTGAGTTTTGAACTAAATGCCCTGCAGGGAGATGCTGAGAAGCAACAGGGCGACTCTCACCCTGTTCAAGGTAAAACACCCAAAATGCCACATTTGCCTGACCGTAATTTCAACCAAACTCTGGTTGTGAACAGTTTTAAAAGCTGCAGTGACAATTTTGTTTGCCCAGAGTTCCCGCTGAGCCTAAACAAGCAACCCGCATTAATGAGCCTCACATTTGCAGAGCTTTTAGGATCAAAGCGTGTGGGTGCTCGGCTGAAAGGCTTTTCACGGCCAAACTTCGCACGACAACTTTTAACTTCACAAACCACTTAATTAAGCTGCAGCTGGAGGTATATTCTGATCAGTAGAAAGTGGAAAAAAGCTTTTTTATACCTTAACTTTTCTTTCTACCAGCCTTATAAGTCCTTCCTTTGTGATTCAATATTTTTTTTAAAGCAAATGGCTATCTGCACACTTCTATCACTTTACTCTGATTATGATGGATGGAAAACTGAATATGGATCTATAAATACTCACCAAGGCAGCCCTTCATTCTACCAGCCATTTTTATGTTTTGATTATTCAAACAGCGCTGGCAGTACCTAATAGAAATGCACTTTTAGCACCCCTCTATATCCAGATAGTTATTAATGTTTACCGTATGTTTTATTTCTCTCACAAGCAGCTGTTTGATGTTCGTGATGAAATGTCTGAAGTCGTGAAAGGAAACTTGGGTTCAACATTTTCCCATGTAGTGAACACATTGGGGGGAAGGGATTCATACGGTTTGTTAGAGCTATGAAACGGATGCTAAATGCTGGAAGCTTTAACAAATTAGGTGCAGCAAATTTTATTTTGTTATAACGACGAGGAGAGGGAACAGCCTTCATCCTGCAGGCTACTTTTTTTTTTTTGCAAGCAATTATAATTAACTGATGAGTAAAGATTAACTCATATAAGTCAGATTACACTTTTGATCTAAAAGGTTTAGTCAGTTATATGAACTCATGCACAATCCAACAAACAACTTATGTCCTGATTTTTTTTTAAATCTAAAAATCTGGTTTATTAATGTTTTACTGCAGACTCAAAAGAACGAGAGAAAGATTTCTGCGTCTGTGTCTGGGTAGTGGTCAAAATGAATTCAATACATCATGGCAGAACAAATCAGCTGAGTGCATGGAGACTGCACACTATTTACACATCGGCCTGTCTGCCCTCCACATGACCTTGTGAGATCTAGCAGAGTAAAAAGTGTACTGTTCATAATTGGTGCATGTGTAATATCTAAATAAATTCAGCACAGTGGTACAACTACAGTATGCACTGTTTTGCTATAGGTATACTATCAAATTTAAATTATCAAATTTAAAGCTGTGTTAGCATTTAAAAGTTCTTTCTTCTAATTTAACATGCTACACTTCATTCTCAAAATGCTTTGATCAATACTTACAGTCGTTTTACATTAACACTAACCAATATGCAGCTTTAAAAATGAATTTATCCACATTTTCCAAGCTTAGTCATCAAAAAGAAGTTCAATTCAGAAACAACTGGACTTGAAGATTCTCAGTGAAGATTCTCAGTCTCTCAGAAGATTTCTCAGAAGATTCTCAGTTGTTTCTGAATTGAACTTCTTTTTGATTTTATCATGTCCTGGATGACTGAGAATCTTCACCAGCATAAGCTTAGTCATGTTTATAAAGCAACTGGTGCAAGTTTAGTGTTGGCTGAATTAGTGGATGTCAATTCATGTTGGATTCTGTTCTACCTGACTAACTGGTTAAACAAATCCTCAGTCATATCCCCCATAGCTCCTGCTGAAGAATCATAATTTCAGTCCAGAAGTCCCTTGGATTTTATGAGTGGGTTTATTTGTACACTGTGTACAAAGGTCATGGACTTTTGGATTCATCTTTGTGATGTCACCCAAAATCCCAGGAATAATTTTTCCACAAGATGAGTTTTGTTGGTGAATATTGATAATATTAAGAAATCTTTGTCTAAATTCCAAACCCTCTTCCTGGAGGTAGCACTCTCGGTGGCAAAATAAATTCTTCCTCATCAATAGATGGCTCTCTGAAATTAACAGCTGCATCCCACTTGGAAAATCTTAACTATAATATAAAGAAAAAGCACATTATCGTCTTGTAAGTCAAGCAGCGCTGCCTAGAATACTGCATACAGACACTGCTCAGGTGCTATGCTGAGATGCCTTTCTGACTTTTTAAAATATACAGTCTATACCGGTAATACAACAACCCCGGAGCGGCACGTTGGCGCAGTTGGCAGAGTTGCCACCTCTCAGCGAGAAGGGTGCCAGATCGAATCCCGGCCAGAGAGCCATTCTGGGTGTTGCATGTTTTCTCCAGGTACTCCGGTTTTCTCCCACAGACCAAAAGCGTGCATGTTAGGCTGATTGGTAATTGTCCGTATGGGTGAGAGAGTGAATGGTTGTTTGTCTCTATGTGGCCCTGTGATAACTGGAGACCTGTCCAGGGTCCCCTGCCTCTCACACAGTGACCCCCCCATGACCCAGGAAGGAAGAAGCAGGTAAAAGATAATGGCTGGATGGATGGATGGATGGACAACAACACTGTATCATGTATGTTTAGAGTTCTGTTATGTTGTGTGAAACTATTTAAAATTTGGAAACAAAGATGTTTTTTACGGTGTCAAATTGATATCATTCTATTATGCTTTTTTGGTAATCAGGTTGTTTTCCACTGATAGCCCACCTATTTGAAAGGCGTAAATTGAAAGCAGAAACTGAACAACGTGGTCCTCAGGGACAAAAAGGGGAAAGCAGTTGCACAATTTTCTCATCTCAGAAAGAGAAAGAAAAAGACCATTGCCCCGGGAAAGACTCTTTGAAGTGACAACAAAAGGATGAAGGCATCGCAGAAACTGCAGGGCCCCACACATACACTCATTTCATTTTCATTCACAGTCCAGGGAGGATGAGTAATACCTAGTTCATCTTTAACTTAATATTCCTTCCTTCTAGGTGTCAAATAAATCCTTTTAGCCCTTGACTGGAGAACTTCAACTGGGTCGTGATGGACAATAGAAAATGGCTGAGTCAGCTGTCAAAGGCAAAGAGATGAATTGTCATTTTTATCTACAAACCACAAGAAAATAAAAGAAGGGATGAATGAAGGTTAGAAAGCGTTATTTTGGATGCAGCCTAACATTTTTTGGAGAAATTTTATTTACAATGTTCTTTTTCTAAAAGCCCAGCTGCTCCAACAATTACCTCCAAACATGGATTCAACTGCATCAACTGCATCTGCTGCTGAGCGATGGGAGCGTTGGCTCCAATAGTCTTCACTCTTGTCTGAAGTGGAGCTGTAAATGGCCAAAGAGTGCTCGTAGAGGAATAATGATAGGCTGCAGAGCCGCTGTCGAGGAAAAACAGGCTTAATGCATCCCAGAATCTGAATGCATCTTAGAGACACAGAAATATTGTAATAGGTGACATCAAAACATGAGGTAAGAGGAGGTTTAAAGCTGTAATATCAGAGCTTTTATGTACTCAGCCACAAGTACTTTGAAAATCTATTAGTCATCAGCTGCAAAACATTTAGAGCCTAATAATGGATGCATTCATGAAAAGTTTCTCTTCTAGTTTATAAATCTGAATCACTAATAAAAATGTTCATGTATGAAACCAACCACTACAACAGTTTGCAAATTATAAACTTATAGAAACAAAAGCTGTTGTTGTGGACTACCAGCAGATAACTGGATGACTTAGCAGCTGAAATCCTGATTAACTGCCTGCTGCTGCTGTTCCGATACAAAGCTATTCATCCGGTGCAGAAAGCTCTTCAGAGCAATTGACTGTGCAACAGAAATGACTTCCACTGGGCCGTTTTGTTTCATGAGAGACCTGAAATAATGAAGGACCTGCTTTTGCCTTACACAGATGACCAGTTTGCTTAATCTGAGGAGAAGATCTGAATGGAACGTTTTTAGACACTTCAGTTTTTCATGTTTATCATGTTTCAGAATTCACGAGATGGAGTCAGTTATTTTAACAATATATATTATTTCAACATGAAGTTAAATCAAAGCCCTTGGATATGTTCCAGTTAACCCAAGCAGATTGGTCCTTGTTATTTAATTTATACATGCAACACACAAATAGTTGAAAATGTATAAGATGTACATCGTGCAGTCATCAAATTGAACGTACAGTAATTTTGTTCAGCTGAGCATTAAAAAAAGGTCTATATGAGATTATTTTCCCACATTTATATTTTACTGATATGAAACAAATTGTGATTTTATATTAAGGAAACCTCAAACTCCCCAGGCTTTATAAAGAAACATGATAAAATGTGCTACTGAGCTTTCCCAATTGATTCTTTTTTTAGTTTAGGGAATTTAAAGGTGGCTCACAAAGATTTACTGTCCACCCTACATGTTTTTGTTCATGTTTTTGTCTGCATGTGTCAAACTCAAGGCCCATGGGCCAAATCTGGCCCTTGTTAACATTCTTAAAGGCACCCTAAGACAATAATTTAAATGAAAAATGTTTTTACTCTTTCATTTTACTTAAAAAAATGCATGTTTCTCATGACAGTTGGATAACTTTGATGCCAGAAAAAAAGGCTGGATTTTTCTGTAATATTTGATTGTGATGTGGAGGAGAAACAAAAAACATGAAATGAGACCAATTTAACCCCTGATTATGTACCTGTCAAGAAAAGATCGGATATCTGATTTGAGTTAATACATTGACTGAAATAAGCTCATAGACGTGGGAAAAGTTTTAAATGTTGTCCACTTTATACAGTTGAGTTTGACACTCCTGCGAATCCTTAAAAACAGAAGAAACTTTCAGCAGACTCAGGCAGACCATAGACTTCCTGTTTTGGAGGAGCAAGAATACTGCAGCCTGCTGACTGGGTGAGGATGGGCAGAATGCAGGAGACCGAAATGGTGTCAAGAAGCTGTTAGCACAGCTAACAGCTTAGCACAGCTAACAGCTTCACGCGTATGTTTCAAGGATTATTTACAACCCCAAAAACTTTGAAAAACATTGTTGCTTCCTTTTAAAATGTGCAAATATGGAATTTTATAATGCTTTTACATGATTCAAAAACATTATGTTCTGAAAAGTCATTCTGATACACCCTGAAGCAACATTAGGACTGACAAAGTGTTGGTATTTTACCATTTTAAGTCAACTTATAATGCACATTAGAGATCAAAAAATCATGTCAATAAAATTAAAATGCACAGACTCATATAGTTTCCAATTTTCATTCTTATTTAGCAGAAACATGTAATCCTTCTAAGCTCCTTGGAGTTTTGCTTCCTGGCCCTGGTCCTGGGAACCTCCTGCTGTGCAAGCGTTAGCTGATTCTCTGCTCCAACTTACCTCATTCAAGTGCACAGCTCAGCTCAGCTTGTCATCAAGCTTGCAGAGGAATGATATTGGCTTGTGCATGTGAATCAGGTGTATCAAAGCAGGGGGGCGTATGAAACATGCAGAGCTGAGGAGGGTCACTTGCAGGATTGGGAAAAGCTACCAGACAAGGACTTAAGAGACGCATTGTAATTAATGAGATCAGTACGGTGGCCCTAAGGTGTCAATGAACAACATTTGGAAAAAAAAAAAAAAAAAACCACAACAAAAAAAACAAAATTAAAACAGTTGAATAAAAAAAATAACATAAAAAAACCTGAATTACATTTGAAAAAATGGAATTACATTTGAAAAAAAAAAAAGAAATTACATTTGAAAATAAAAGGAATTACATAAAAAACAGAATTACATATGAAAAAACTGAATAAATAAAAAAAACTGAATTACATTAAGACAAAGCGGAAGTGGCTGAAATCACATTAGAAAAAAACAGAAATACATTAGAAAAAACAGAGTAACATTAGAATAAACAGAATTACATTAAGCTAAAGTGGAAGTGGTCAAAGCGGAAGTAGCCTGAATCAGATTAGGAAAAAAAAAAAAAAAAACGAATTACATTTGATAAAAAAGGAATCACATTTGAAAAAAAAAAAAAAATGGAATTGCATTAAGCCAAACAGGAAGGTTTATTTATTTATTTATTTATTTATTTATTTATTTATTTACTTTATTAACAGCATAAAACAAACAAAAAAAATTCCTGTTTGGCATAATGTAATTCCGTTTTTTCAAATGTGATTCCGTTTTTTCAAATGTGCTTCTGTTTTTTTCCTAATGTGATTCTGTTTTTTCTAATATTATTCGGGCCACTTCTGCTTTGGCTTAATGTAATTCTGTTTTTTCAAATGTTGTTCATTTACACCTTAGGGCCACCGTAGATCAGCTCTGTTAGAGATTTCGTTCAGATATAATTTACAGCTTATTATTGTGTGATAACATCATCACTACAGAAATGTTAATCATTTCATTGCACTGACGATATCCACAGGTGCGCTAGTTTGTATTCCCATGACTCACTTGAATGCATCGCTTTAATTCCAATTCACAGCTTCACCTAATGTCCACAGAATTTTTTTTTTTAAATACACTTGAATGTTAAGAAAACAGGTTTTTATTAAATAAAACCAACAAACATTTTTTACTTTTACTGTCCAGCCTTTTTATCTTTAGGTAATGCCATCATATTATTTATTAGATATCTCACATTTTACATCCTCTTATTGCTAAATGTCTAAAATTTAGTATGTTTTCACCTAAGCTGAGTTAATGTAGGCATGCTTTATTCATTTGTAGTCTTAATGTCTTACTTTGTTTCTGCCAGAGAAATCAGTGCAGACTTCCAGAGACTGTTTGAGGTTAATCCATCACTGTGAATAAGCCACAAATCCCATTTTTCAAGTCAACCCCACAATGTTGTAATTAATCTGTTTGCAAAATAGAGTCGACCAGCTGAGAGCCGAGACGGGAGTTCTGCCGTCTGAATCATCCTCTGACTTTCACATTCAAAAATCTGCATTTTATTATTTTGTAGTAAAGACTGAACCACAGTAGCTAGACTGCATAGGTTCCAGGAAATATTTAGCCAGTAATCAGAACAGCAGTTTTAAAACCATTGCTTATTGATGTAAAACACCACTAAAAGCGTTAATGCATACACTTTTTAAGATTTTTCATTTTTCTGCTTTTCCATCACTCAGGATTGGTTTTAGGTTTAATTGTAAACAAGAACACGTTTATTTTACTAAAAATTAAAGGATTTTCATCGACATTTTGTGCAGCACTCTAGATTTATTAGAAACAGTTTCAAAGTAGTCGAGGAATACGGAGAAGGTAGAGGGAAAAGGCAGAAGAATCCGTGAAGTTCACCTCACTTTAGGATTCTTGTGTTAAGAAACTGAATGCTTTTGGGAGAAGAAGAAAAAAAAGGAGGGGAAACTTCACTCACCAGGTCCTGAGACAGGCTGCACAGAGACAGGTGTGAAAGGGATGATGAAGCCCTCATATCTGGGCTTTATGCACATTTTAAACCTGTTCAGGGAAACGACTCTGGGTAAAAAATAAAAAATAAAAAAAGATTGAGATCCTGAGAAAATGTCATGTAATGCTGTAATCTTAGATATATGCACAGACAACATTAAAATTCAGATATTTTAAATTGGGGTTCTATAGAAAGGTTAAAAACATATAATATCTTACCTGTTGTTATAGCTTTTTGAATCACAAGCAGTGCAACAACCAATATGGACTGCTGCGATTCAAAACAACTTGAATCTAAAAGGATCGGATTGTTTCACGAGAGAACTACAAACAACTAAAACAACACTCAGTCATCCAGAGGGCCTACATTGTTGTTTCCTTTCAAGTCCATTTCTTTTGAGCCACTAGTGCATATCCTTTCCTGCTGATTAATAAACATTAGGTCACACTTATCAAGCAAAGAACCACTCTTTCTCTTGCCAAATGAAATGAAGCTTTGGCCTCTCTGCTCCAGGCAAAAGTCATTCAGGTAACCATGGCAACTGAAACATGATCTCTCCTAAACCTATGGCCTGTTTTAAAATCAACTTTATTACCATTGCACTGTTAAGCACAATGAAATATATTTCAGTGCAGTCGTCCAAAGAAAACAGGGTAGACGGAGGTGCACGGAGGCTGCAGCTTCACTGTGAAGTGCTGCCCTTATCATTTAGATAAGAAAAGGGAAGAAAACATGAGTAAAGAAAGGTATAATAAAGAGATCTCCCACAATGTGCCCTTGACACGCAGGGCACAGTGTAAGGTGGGAAAAAAATTACCTCAGCACAAAAGCAACATAGATGGGGATGCTGACAAGGGCGGTGAGATTGTCCGTGAAAACTGCCAGAACGTTCCATAGTCCAGATAAAGATGGCACAGTGCCTACTCAACCAGCTCAACTCTGATAAGGGTCCATAGATGTTCTCGGGGGGTGGGGTCGTCAGAGCTTCATGATTTACATATCCTCCAGGAGCAATTTGAGATAAGTTGGCCTATCCAAGGCCAAGTGGGGAAGCCAGATTCAGATAAACAACAGTTTTGGAGGAGGCTGACTCTACTGATTTCATGGCTGCCTTCATAATTCTTCTAGTACACTCAATTTCAAACAGCCAGATTTGTGGTCAATCTGCCGGTCCATGCTTGTAGCCTTCTCCAAGGTTGAGTCCTTCATGCCAGCGAGTTCCAGGAGCCGCAATTGTCCTGCGATTCTCAGAAATTGTGCAGAGCTTATGGTTTAGCTTGCAAAGCATCTGAGTCTGAGTGCTTGAAGCACGGTTCAGACAAGCGGCTTGGGGGCCGCTTTTTGTCTGTGGCTCCGGTCCTCCCTGTGTTACCATCATGTCCTGTGGGGGCAGGTATGTGGGTCCGCACAACCACTATTGAACATTCTTATGGAGAAATCTTATAGTGACAAGCATGCTCAAACAGGTGTTTATCAGATACACACTCAGTTGGGTTGTGGTGGCCACTAAATACATCTTGCATTACCATGTACCATATAAAATACTTTCTAATGATGTTATAAGTATCATTATACTGTTTATGTTGTTTTGTTGCTGTGGTTTCTCGGTTTTATCTTTTTTTCTTTCCACAGGTCTAGAGGCAGACTTCAATGATGTTGACTTGTGTTCTCTTTATACCTCTCTCTCCTCTACTCCTATCTCCTTATTCCCCTTTTAACCCTTCTCTCACTTTTCTACCTTTGTTTTCTTCTTTGTCTTTTCATCCCCGTGTCCATTACATCGTCAACAAATCCAATGCAATTTCTAATAAAGTTTTGTTTATTTATCAAGTGGAGCATTAAAGCCAGCCATAATGCTCAACTTGTGAAAGTAAATCTGTTGGGTATCACCTTGAAACTCAGACAGTAATTCTGAGTGCCACAATGCTGAACAGGACAAGGGGAAATTTAAAAAAGAAGCACGATTCAATCCTTCACATAAGGTAGGCAGCCTCACAATTGCCAAAACTGCTACTGACATCTTCCTAATTAGTTGATATCCCAGGTACCCACCGACTCCAATAAGCAGAAATCCTGTTATCATAAATCCAATTATATACAAGTTTTATTGGTTTTAGAGAGACATTTTAAAAAATCTAAACAAATTGAGTGCAGGCTAAATGTACTGAAGGACCTGCTGACTAATGATCTTTTTTATACTACAATTAAGTAAGATTTTGTTGGGATAAGACAATTAAAAAGAAGAAAGGTCTTAATAAGACTGTTTTTAGTGCATCCCTTAAAACGTAAGATATATGGTTTTTGGGTAACAATGTTGTTGTAACCTATTCCATACTTCCTTACTCACTGTTAATTTGTGCCCTAAAACTACCATAACTGAGCCATTTTACTCATTTATTTCCATACTACAATTAAAAATGAGGCAACTGCACACTTGTACTGAGGGGGAGTTAAGTTGATGAGTCACATGATGAAGATTTGAAATAGTTGTGGAAGCTAGACTTCGATGAGAGGGGACTTTATGTGAGCAGCAGAATGGTTTCATGCCAAGAAAAGGCACCACAGATGCCATATTTGATGGATGTAGGCCATCCATATTGATGCTTGATTAATTAGGCCCGAGCAGCGAAGCGCTGCGAAGGCCTATTGTAATCGTAGTGTTTATTATTAGGCCCGAGCAGCGAAGCGCTGCGAAGGCCTATTGTAATCGTAGT
>JARVGQ010000760.1:15758365-15773759 GCA_031762355.1 Hypsolebias martinsi | reverse complement strand
TTATTTTAAGTTTAGGACAAAAATAAAATGTCTTTGGATGAGACATTTTGTGCCTTGGATTCAAATTAATGGGATTACAGTATAAGTTCTGTCCTCTCAGAAGGTCTTCTGGGACAGGATGGACATGGAGGTATATCCACTACACAGGTACATAACACGTTTTTCTTTTATTAATCAATCACTTGTAAAATGAGTAATTAAGTCCTTTAAGATTTTAATAGTAAAAGAAATTAATAGCTTTATTGTTTAATTTGAAAATTGGCTTTCAAATTCTCTTTCCTGATGGCAACAGACTGTGACTCACAAGTTTCAAGCATGAGAGTATAACCATCGAGGCGTTTCTGTGTGTTAAATTGAAAGGTGGCTTTGCTAAATAAAAAAATGTAATTAGTTTGAGGAGGTTTCGATTTGTTATATTTGGAAGATAATTACACAAAAAGGTTGTAAATGTCAGAAACTGTGTGTTGATGTAAACCAGTATGTGGCATGGCCCAGGAGAGGATAATTCAGGGCTCGAGATTTAATAAAGAGCTTTTGTGTTTGGAGTGCTGCACGCTGTTGTGAGGATTTGATGCTCTCTTCAGAGCAGAACATGACACATTTATTGTTTGAATGCAGATAATATGCTGCAAGAAGTCACCTGTGAGGACACGGATAAACCGATGAAAATTTCCTACTAACAGAACAGCTTTGACTAACAATTTTTAACACTAAGTTGCAGAAAATGGAAAATAAAAACTGGATGTTTCTGGCAGAACTGTTTGGTTATAATCGTGAGGCATCTCATGAGCTCATAAAATATAGTTTTTTTACAAAAGCTGTACAGATGACTGATCAGTATTGGTGCTTGAGCTGTGTTTGTAAATTGATTGACCTAGGTGGTTTTGCACTGTGAGAAAATAAATATCACATACTTTCTCTAGTCCCTATTAATGATAATTTTAGATGCTAATGAGTAAAAAACAACATGGTGCCGTGTGACTTTATTTGGTGACTCATTTGTTATAAAATCTCAGTTTTATGAGCACAGAGCAGCAGGCTGTGCTCATAATGGGCCAATGTTTAGTACCAATTCAGCTTTTTTTACTATCTGGCAACAGAAACAACACGAAAGGGGTAATTAGCGCAGGTTTAACCAGTCAATTCAATAAATGGAAACAAATTATGTCTTTGTGATAGGCTGCCAGTAAAAATGTGCATAAATGCAACCACTGGATCAGCGGTTAAACACTAACCTACTGGCTATTTATTCATATAAACAAGAAAATATTATTTATTAAAACATGATTTATTAAATGGATAACTTTAAAGATACCTCCAGAAGCATTTTAATGTGTTATATATCAATTAATCAGTCATGCAGTCTGCTTGAGCTAAGTGCTATGCTAACAAGCTAATGAGCTGCAGGTGCATGCTTTTAGCTTGTTGGTAGCATCAACGGATTAGCATCTTAGCACCTGTTTAATGTCATTAGGCTTTTATAAACTAGTGTATTAACTTTCATAGTCTAATACTTGAGGAAATAAATGGTAAAAAGTAGCACTTAAGAAAAGCTGGCTGTTCAACGTTGTGTTCATAGCTTTAGATACAATTTAATTTTTTTCTTTGTAGTATTTTTGTGAGCTGATTGCATTTAAGACATGTGCTTTTTTTTAATCTTCAAGTCTTTTTTTTAATTATAGAAAAAGAGAAATTATAAATAAATAAAAGGCTGTTTTATCCAAACACCACAGTATTTTTTTAGGACTGTCGTACAACAGCATGGTTCATGAGTTTCACAAAAAGCAAAATTTTCTCTGTAACTTTTATTTTATTTTTACACTAAACCAAGAGCAGAAACAACTGAGTGGATCCAGTCATTTGAGATCCAGCGCCCTCCTGGCTGTTGTAGTATTTTTAGCCTTTGTGTCCTCGTTCAGCTTGACGGACGTTGCATCAGATCTGCTCCGACAGCTTCTAACAATCTCCCAGGTGTGCTGAATAATTACAGCTGGATTTGGCTCAGAGGGCTCTTTTAACCTGCATGTGCAACCTTACAAAATAAGGGATTATCACAATATTTGGAGGACAAAACTGAAAGAAAAATCATAGCAGTCAATAGAGATGTTAACTGGCTTATTTACTCCGTTCTCCGTCAGCCGAATCAATATGTTTACACTCAGTGGTTTAACTTGCATTTCAATATTGATCCTATAGGAGCAACCTGACACATGAATACATTTAAAAAAACAAGGAAGACATTTATTCAGGTTGAGGTGGAACACAAAATGTTTACCAGTTTCTTACTGGTTCAGATCTTTAAAGGGGATTTCTGTAGAAATGTTATAATATCTTACCTGTTGAATAACCTCGATTTGGAGAAATCTAGTTTTAATTCTGTGCAGAAAAAGGAGATAACAGCTAATCTGACCCAGGTCAAAACTGTAGTGGGTTGCTGTGATCTTTATTTTATAAATTTTTAAACTGCTGTTTCTCAACATTACATGGAATTAAATGTACCTTAAGATCATATTTCTAATGGAATAACCATTTAATCTAAAATGGGTATGTAAGACCTGACGAAACATGCAAGTTTCTGCAACATTAGTTTAGGACACCTCATGTCTACCATAAGACATCAAGCTGTTTTTGTTTACGCGGTATTCTTTTACCGAGGTATTCATATTTGTCACGACAATATATTTTACTCTGATTAACTCATGCAGCTTGGAGGGACTTTGTTATTTTCACTGGTCGAGCTGCAGCATGTGAATATTTCTGGACGTGATTGTGGTGTTTTCCATTGGCAAAATGCACGAGCTTCATCACACTGAACATGTTGTGAGCACGAATCTGAAACAGGTGCTCCGTGGGCTGAAATCTTGGACGCTTTGATACAAATATGTCCACCTCGTCTGCTTCACGCTGATGCACATTGTTATTTTTATTCTATCCACTTTTGTTCCACTTCCCTTGCCTGTGTAACTTGACCATAAACTAACTTGATGCTGTGTTCCTCAGCAACTAAATATATAATTTATCCAATATTCAAACATCTTTCATCAATTCAGTGAGTTTGAACATGAATTTTTATTTTCATTTTACCAGCTTATTCTGCATTGGTGTACATTTGAAACACAAAACAGTGTTTGCAGTGTGAATGCTTATTGCTGAAAAACTGCTGAAATTAACTAAATATTGTTGAACTGGAAGAAAAAGCCTAAATTAGCATGAAGAAATCAGAAAGAACATATATTTGCGGAATTAAGTTCAAATAACCAGAAATGAATACAAAATTATGAAATTATCTAATAAATAAATAAATAAATAAATAAATAAAAATTGAAATGAACAAAAAAAAAAAAAGCAGACAAGTTGCTGAAAATGCAGAAACAAGCTTAAGCTACCAGAAGGAAGTAGAAGGAACTAAAATGAGCTTAAAAATCAAAAATAAAACAAAAATAAGTGAAATTGCCAGTAGCTGAAAAGGCTCAATTTAGCAAAAAAAAAATAAATAAATAAAAATACAAAACAGCTAAAAAAAATGTCTGACATAGCAGAAAAAAGCTGAAAGGTACATAACAAGCTGAAATTAGCAGAACGGAGTTAATTAAGCTGAGCGTATCAGAAATTACCACAAAAAAATAGATTTTTTTTTTTCTGAAAACCACTGAAATTAGCACAAAAAAGTGCAAAAAAAAAAAGTTAGCTGAAACGGTAGGACAAGCTTAAATTAGCAGAAGAAAGCAGAAAGATCACGTTTGCCCAGTTAGGCTGAAAGAAGCAGAAATGAGCACAAAAAAGTGGACAAGGATTACAAGGAAGAGGATAGAGCACAATTTTGCTGAATTAAGATGATAAAAGTTGAAATGAGTACAAAAAATGTGGAATTAGTTGAAAAAAAAAAGCTAAAATTAACATACAACAGCTAAATAGTAGCTGAAATAGAAAAGGCTGAAATTTGCATGAATGAACTGAAAGGAGCAGAATGAGCTGAAATCAGCAGAAAGAAGTTAAAAGAAACACAAAAACAAAAATACAGTACTATAGTTAGCAGAAATAAAAATCTATTGCAAAACAGCTGGAAAAACAGCTGAAAGTAGCTGCAAAAAGTTTAAATTGCACAAGGAAGCTGAAAGAAGCTGAGCCAGAACAAACTGTGAAAGGAGCAGTAAAAGGTTGTAAACAAATCTAAAGATCTGAAGGATGTAAAATGAGCTCAATTCATTTTCTGTTGGGAAAAAAATGGCCAAAAAGGGCTAAATATTTCAAAAAGCTGAAGTTGCACCAATAGCAGAAGTCATAGCAGGATTGTCCTGAAAGAGCTGAACATTTTGACACAAGATTTGTTGAAATAGCACAAACATTATGGAACAAGAGTGATGCCTAAAAATCTACGTAAGAAAAACGGATCACAATAGCGTGAATGCTTCATTCACACTATTATAGTCCAGCTCATCTTAATGAACTGAGTTAATAAGAAGACCAACCTTCTTTTAAATATTGATTTGAAACAATGATCTTTAAATGACTTGTACTTTTCTTCTCAATCTAATCTCCTGCTCCTCCTCATCTCAAGGTTACTGATTCCTTTTAAATGACTCGAGCGCACAAAGCGGCCCCAGCTCTCTCTCACAGCTCAATCACAAGGTTGTTCAGCTGGAAAAAAGAGACAGAGGATTAAAAAAGAGCAATAACTGCTTCGAGTCGAAATAACCTGTGGGTCAATTTTCCCGCTAACTGATTTGACCCAGAGAGAGTTGGAAAAATAAGTTCTAAAATGTTCTTTTACCCTACTTTTCTATTTCAGTGCATCAGTTCTGTTCAACTGAAACAAAGTCACAAAAACCTCCATTTAGAGAAAAAATGGGCCTTCATTCCACATTTGAGAATATTTTTGAACATATTAGGTCAGGTACTAACATGATAATGACTGTGTTTTGTGTTACAGAGACCAAGTTTTTGTACATTTACAGGAGATAACGTCTCAGAAACGCTGAGACATAAATGTGTCCTGATGCATGCTCAACAATCCAGGTAGATTAATCTAATAAGGTTGAGTCAGGCCCTCTGGATGGATCTGTCTTTGTTTTTGATGCTCGACTGAAATAATCATTGCATGTTGAACAAGTGCAACCCGGAGAGCATGCTCTGAAGCGAAACAGACTCCAAACACAGAAAAGTTAACAGTGCTTTATTAAATCTCAATGTAACAAGGGAGGCTGTGGAACCCTGAGGAACAAGGAGAGATGTTGGTTGGTGGAGCTCGATTGATGTGAGGTAATCGCTGCTTACAGATGGCATCATGGACGAAGCAAGGAACAGGATCCAGAGGTTCCAGCACAGGAAGAAAGGTGAACACGACACGTAGAGGCAAGAAGCGCAAATACCAATAGGCATGTAACGCTCCAGCAGGGAGTGGAGCTCTTCTGCAGCCTTATGTATTATAGGGGAATGAGTAACAGGTGTGGTTGATTGACGCCATCTTGGAACTTCAGCTGCAGAAGAATCGAACTGAATCCGTCCAGAGGACCTGACGCAACCTTGTGAGATTTAAATGTGTTTAAGACCGTCTTAAAGAAAGTTGAACTCCACCAGTTTCCAATCGGACAGACCATGAACTGCTGACCTCTCCTGTGCAGATGTTGACCAAAAAGATCAATTTAAAGACGTGCAAGAATGATTTGAAGAGAAAAAAAAACTTCTGAGAAACTAAAAGCCTCGGCTGTTTTTCAGAATGACGGTAAAGTACAAGATGATGCACGTATAGAGTCTCTTCTCATGAAAAAAAAATTGTTGCCTGTTTGTGCAGTTTACTAAAAATCATACAAACAAAAAGTTGGCAAGGAAAATAGTTTTAAATAAGCAAAGGTTTAATTTCTGTGTGAGATTATCAACTGTTGTTATCCATTGCAACAAAACAAAATGACGTGATTTCATATGAAAAATCTGTCAAACTTAATCTTTTCTTCTTTTGTTTTTATAAAGAACAAGACAAAGCAACATAAAATCACCAGATATTGGCCTGAATGTAACATGGTGGCTGGAGTATCATGATTTGAGCACGTTTTATTATATCTCTTGATATTCTGCTCACAATGACCGTCCAGGATTATACTATTTAATGGTGAAGAAATAAATC
This sequence comes from Hypsolebias martinsi, assembly GCA_031762355.1. Lineage (NCBI taxonomy): Eukaryota > Metazoa > Chordata > Actinopteri > Cyprinodontiformes > Rivulidae > Hypsolebias > Hypsolebias martinsi. Next base: position 15,767,638 of record JARVGQ010000760.1, on the reverse strand, counting down.
AGAACCTCTACTGATGAACAGAATCTCAAAAGAAAAAAAAAATTCTAAAATATGTCGATAAAAGCATGAAGGAGAAAAATGTTGCAGATTAACACCATGAGCGTAATTCAGGCACAGCATGGAGATACGGCTGATTACAGAAAAGAGGTTAGGACATCTTGCATAAATGGATTGTAACACTCTAAATCAACTACAAAGAAGAGATATTTCAGATTGCTTTAGAAGAAATAATCATTTTAGCATGTTAAACCGGTATTACAAACTGAATCTTGGATTACCGTATTTTTCGGACTATAAAGTGCACTTAAAAATCCTTTAATTTTTCTCAAAAATCAAAAGTGAGCCTTATATATTAATTCTGGTTGTGCTTACTGACTTCGAACTGATTTTATGTGTTACAAGTGAGCAATGTTGAGAGTTATTGTGCATGAGTTGAATAAAGTTTCACTTATCTAACTGTTTTGTTTCGCTTAATGCGCAAAAAATACGGAAGAATGAATCATGTATGAGTCATTGAAAGAAAAGAAGTGACTCAGAAGATGTGACATGGGATCTTCTGGATGCAACAAAGTGTTCAGACACATTTTGTTTATGTAAGCAGCTCTGAAGATGTCTGATAGACACGTCATCATCACCGCACTATATGTTCCCCCCCTGCCGGCAGCCTCCTCACTAGTTCCTAAAAATGTACCTTTTCTGAGGGTAAGAAACTGATTCAGATCACAGCAGAAATATATAGTATCTCATCTTTGAAACCTCTAAAACTGTATTTTTAAATGCACAAACACTCGGTTGTTTTTTTTAAAAGGAGCCCGTTTAACTAGCAAGAATCATTTTAATGCTGCATTTGAGGCATTTGCTGAAGTTGTGGCGTTAAGGTTATGATTCAGTAATGACCTGCGTGTGCATGTGTGTGGGTGTACGACGCTGAGTCCTCCTCTCTTTGTCATAAACAAATTACAGAAAATGGGTCTAAAATGTCAGAGCTGGTAGTTGTGAATTACCCACTGTGGAGTGGGCACTCTTGATGATGCAATAAGGCAGTTCTCTTGGCTGCAGAAGAAAGTGTCGCAGCTCGTGGAGCAGCAGGAGGGACTGTCTTTCCTTCCAGCCTTATACATAAAAAAAAAAAAAAAACAAAGGTTCACTCATAAGCTCCTTTTGACAACTTTTTCTGTTGAGTTCAGTTAGATTATAGCTTTTATAAAGCAAGTAGCTCCACAATTTATAGATAAAATATATCTAGAAAGGCTATCAAGCACTCTCACAAAAAATGTTTTTAATCATGTCATTATCTTTAGCTTTTGTTGTTTTGTTAAAATTCCTTTAATTTTGTTGCTTTTGCTTTTCGTGTTTAATTTTAGAGGATTTTAGGGTTTTTTTAATTCAACGGTTTTATAGGAGTTCAAGTGGGATTTTGTTCACAAGTGAGGGAAGAATAGAGCGTGACATTGGCAGACGGACTGATGCAGCGTCTGCAGTATTGTGGACTCTGTGCCGGTCCATTGTGGTGAAGTGGGAGCTGAGCTATGAGGTGATGGATGGATGGGTGTTTAATTTTAATTGGCCATACTTTCCTATATTCATTAACACCAGTTCCTTGTTTTCTAATGTTTAGACCACAAACTAAAACCTTTTCTGTATTGTCTACACTCCGTTCTGTGAGATCCATTGCTATTGGCTTCATGTATCAATAAATTGTCTCATTGATTTTCTGACTTGTTGCAGGTAAACTGGGTGTGACGCCACTCTCTCATCCAAACATTAGCCAAATCAAAGGCAGCACAACTCCTGAGGTTTATAAAGATTGACAGGTGACTAAAAAAGTGTATGTTTCAATTAAATAAATTAGCACAAAAGATGGGCACAAACACATAAAATGTGTTTTTATCTTGAAAATGTTTGTAGTTTTAGAGAAAGTGTTTATTTTGCATGTACTCTTGGATATATTTTACCAAATGACTGAGTAAAGTATCAAAGATGTTTGTTAGTGTTTGTTGAGAATCCATATTTTATGTATTCTGACTGACTGACTGGTGTAACAAATGAACTAAACAAAATAAAAAATAATAAATAAGTTGTGATATTTATAAAATGTTGTCTTCAAATATGCATTACACAGTTATTACTTGAAGATCTATAGCTAGCTGCAGCACTTCTGGTTCTGCCAGGACCAGGTCCAGTAAAAAAATTCTTATATTTCTGTTTCAAATCAAACTATATACAGTACTATATACTATATACTATATCACAGTATCCCCTCGTCCTCGCCACAGTCACTAACCTCTCTGTCTTTTAAGATTGGACTCCCACCTGGACCCTGACCCTTCTCTCCAGCTACCAGCAGTAAATAATAATTTGGTCTTAATTTTTTGCACTCCTGTCTCTGGCTTAGTCAGAATCCAAGAACCTGGTTCATGACACTAATAATGGAAACGATTAAAAAAAAATAGCTTCATAATGAATAGCTATGAATTTTTTAAAACTGGTGTTGTTTTAACTGCAGCGTCACTATTAAGTTCTTGACCATTCTTGGAATAGCTATAAATTAATTAATCCAGTCAGGATTAAACTTTATGATTTAAATTTAAGTTGTTAAATAATGATCTACAACAGGTAAGATATTTATTGTTCATGACTATCCCACAGAAGCCGACTTCATAAAACCTGTACCACCCAAGTATCCTAATTTTTTTTGTTGACTAAAATAAATATATTTTTAACCAGATAATTGACACGTTTTGGCCCTCTGCTTCTGTTTTTGCCTTCAAAAGCACTGCCGATGCTGCAGAAAAGAACAAAGTTCATCCTTGATATGGCTTTGTGCAGCATCCAGCAGCATGAAACCATAAAATTCCTTGATTTAACAACGAGAAACTACCGTAAATGCCGTAACAAACACGGACGAGAGAGATGCTTGCACTTTAAAAAAAAAAAAAATCTACCACAGTGCAGTAGTTTATATCCGCAAGCCATCAATGACTCAGTTCTGGGTTTTTTTTTTTTTTTTTTTGAGGAACTTGTTCCATTTCTTCCAACCTTCATTCTATTCCTGAGAGCTCGCTAATTAGTTCCTGTAATTTGCAAGTTGTTGTCCTGAGCAGACGAGGTGAACCTTGATGAACAGAAACAGACGGCAGAACATAACAGGTTTCACTCTGAAAGGTTTTAGCTGCTGCCTGTGGTGAAAACACAAAATACGAGGCTTATACCATACATAAAAAATTATTCATTATATGGACAGAGAGAAGAATACTTTTTTAATCTCTTTACCTCTCTCTTTATTTTATCATGCTGCTTTTTACCATTGGCTGTTGTTCTGTTTAGTTTTTAGCCAGTCTTTTGTCATTGTATCTTCTGGCTCACGTTTTTGCTGCTTTTCATTTCTAACTAGATTTTGATTTACTCAGTTTGCGTTTTACTTGTTTTAGCTTCTAGGTTTTTTGCTACTTTTAGCTAGCTATTTGCATCTTTCAACCTTTTCCTTTTTAAGCTAGCATTTAACTATTGTTTAGCATTTAGTTAGCATTTAGCTACTTTTAGCTTATAGTTAGCATTTTGCTACATTTAGCTTTTAGTCTAGCATTTAGCTACTTTTAGCTAGCTATTGCATCTTTCAACCTTTTCATTTTTTAAGCTAGCATTTAACTACTGTATTTTAGCTTTTAGTTAGCATTTAGCTACGTTTAGCTTTTAGTCTAGCATTTTGCTACTTTTAGTTACGGTAGCTATTTGCATCTTGCAACCTTTTCCTTTTTAAGCTACTACTTTGCTACTTTTAGCAAGAATTTTGCTACTTTTAGCTATCTATTTGCGTCTTTCAGCGTTTTACTTTTATAGGCAAGCATTTTGCTACTTTTAATTAGCTATTTGCATCTTTCAACCTTTTCCTTTTTTAAGCTAGTACTTTGCTACGTTTAGCTTTCAGTTAGCATTTTGCTACTTTCAGCTATCTATTTGCATCTTTCAACGTTTTCCTTTTATAGTCTAGCATTTTGCTACTTTTAGTTAGCTATTTGCGTCTTGCAACCTTTCCCTTTTTTAAGCTATACAGGGATGGATGAGTTTTTCATTCTGTTTGTTCTACATCTGGTCAGCAGATATCTGCATCCAGATGGAAGCAGCCTGAACTCACCATGGGGTGGGTGATCAGGATCTGCCAGAATCAGCCTTGCCTTATTCACTGATCTCGCCTTGTGTAAGTCAGTGGTTCTGTAGGACTATGCCAGCAGTTTTGTTGCACATCCTGACAATCCCTGAGAGTTTGTTTCTGTTCTTGCATGTCAAAAGTCCAAACCAACAGATGAAGGTAAAAGTTAAAAGATGCATTAAAACATGAATAAAATTATCATAAAAGTAGTATCAGTGTTAACCCCACAGAGCTTCTGATAACAATACTTTTTTGATGGTATTGTTTACAAATCAGAATTAAAATCAGCTTTATTGTCTTTGCACAGTTAAGTACAGCTAAATTACGTTCTGCGCAGCCATCCGAAAGATGGATGGAAGTGTACTGGGGCTGCAGCTTCTAAGAAGCGCTGCCCCTATTGTTAGATAAGAAAAGGGAAGAAAACAAAAAGATCTTTCACACCATGTCCTTGACATGGCATAGTTAAAGGCATGAAAAAAAATCTACCATTGCGACGCAACATAAATAGACAAAATACATATGCATGTGGAACTGGTAGGGGGTGGGGGTCCCAGCACAGCACAGCAACAAAATCACACATCAGGGACATTTAATTTATTTAACACGACTAAACTTTTTATTATTCATGATGAGCAAGAGCTGAGCATAAACACGATACAAGAATTTCAGTTAAGCAACTTTAGTTCAGTATTTTTGTGTGTTTACACAAAAGAAAAGCATAAATTCCCACTTTTTTTTTAAATTTTGTTGTCTTTTTCAACTTAATTTGCTTTCCATGATCTATTATTAGCAGTTTCTCATTTGAAGCGGAAAGCACGGAAAAACAAAGGAATGAGAGTAAAATTCAATATGAGGTGTTTAAGATATTAAAGTTATTACAGTTCCAGTCCATCATGACTTTCTCTTCTTTTTTATGCAGTTGGTCTAAGAAGAATTATTCAGTACAGTCACATTGGACAGTAAGGCAGGGCGCAAACATTTTAAAATCAAATCCTGAATAAAAAATAAGAAATGTAATGCTTTATAGTTAGAGGTATTATTTATTGTTGCTGCAGAGAAATGTATGGATCATTTTCAGTCTGTCACATGAATCTGTTTCCACAACATAATATACGACAGACGCTCCTCGAAGAGTGGACGTTTTAATAAATGAGACTGGTCCTGAAGTGTTCCTCGGATCTTCATATAAAGATTTAGGTTTGAAATCACTGCCTGAAAAGATTTGCAATGAAGATTAAAAATAAAATCTAAACAAACCTGTGTTTAGCAACTAAACAAAACTGTAAAACCTATTAAATAAACTTGGTTTCTGGGTTAAATTATGATTTTTTTTTCCCTGTTTTTTCCTCTATTTACAGAGAAAAACAACAATTACTTTCAAGAGGGTAGAACACAAATGTTTGTCAGTTTTATCAAGTTAAAAAAAAATCCAGTTTGAAACTGTAGGGTGAAAAAAAATAAAAGCGTTATTTTACATCAGTAAATGCTCTTGTTCATCTCATTACAGTTCATATCTTTGCTTGATTCACTGTCTGAACCAGTTTATGCATCTAATGAGTGCTCATTAAAACAGCTTGGGTTAGAAAATATAACTTTCTAACATATTCTTTTACAACATCTACGGCAAGATGATCATTTTTTCTTCCTTTTTTTAATTGAGTGTATTAGGCATGAAAGAAACAGGCTTGAATTATTTGTATGTTGTGGTGGTTTTCAAAAAAATGTACGCCTGTTTTTATAACTAATATATTTTCTTGTATGGCCCAGTGCAAAGTATTGAACCATTTATTTTTTTTTTTCTTTTTTCTTTATAGTTTGCTTTAAAGCAGTCTGGTTTTCCTGTAATGGTTTTTCAAGAGGTCGCTTGTTCCCATCGTTCTGAAGGACTTTTAAAATTCCTTGGACCATCTGATACATTTTTCTTCTTTTTACCTGATCAGAATAAATTCTCTTTGAATTGTTTACTTGTCTAGCCTTCTAATTATTTGAATTCAAGTTTATAAAAAGAACTTAAATTTACGAATGAACCCGCATCAAGAAAAATAATAATGACAAAAACTAGTTTAATTAAATTTTTAGACACTTTGTGACCAGCAGCCATAATCTAAAGAGTTTATTAGCCGAAACCTTGACATGCAGCCGACGATCAGCTGAAGGGTGAGGCTTCTCTCAGGTCTTTGATGGATTTATTTCCTATTCTGTAATAACATTCAGACATTTCATCTACAGCTGTTGATTTCTGACACTTCTTTGGTCCTCCAGTGTTAACTTTTTAAAGACACCACACAATATGCTGGAATATGGCAAGTTTTCAGCTAACAGCTCAGGTCTTGTTCGTGTTAATACGGTACACTATTTTTTGCATCAAACTGTTACCCTTGGTATTTTTTAAAGGTGGCTAAAGAAACGAGAACAGGTTTGTGTCTTTGCAGCTGAATGCAAACTGTCTAAAGATCCAATTGGTAAACAAAAATCAATGTCCAAAGAAAAATCATTAAAATAACTTTTGAAATCACAGACAAATTAAGCACACAACGAAACCACATTGAGATGCCATGACCTGTACATCCAAAAATATTTTCGTGTTTGTTACGGACTTCCAAATCTGCGGTAACTTCCTTGGTTACCAAGCAACTGCTTCAAATCACATGTGGCTTTCTTCACGAGCATTTTGTCGTTTTTACACTTTTGTTTGTGAATATACTTTTTGGAAGTAAAACGTTTGAAGGTTTTATGATTTTTTTTTCCAAATCTATCAATGAAATTAAACAAGTGTTCAAATGAAATATTCCTAGGAGATGAGTTTAAAAATGTTTTTAACAGCATGAGTTATGAATTCATAGTCATGGTTTTCACTCTAAAAATTACCGTATTTTTCGGACTATAAGGCGCACCGGATTATAAGGCGCATTAAGGGAAACAAAAGTCAAACTTTATTTAACTCATTCACAATAACCACATAAAATTGGTTCGAGGTCAATAAGCACAGCCAGAATTAATATATAAGGTGCACCTGATTATAAGGCTCACTGTCAGTTTTTGAGAAAAATTAAAGGATTTTAAGTGCACCTTATAGTCTGAAAAATATGGTATTTAAATGCAATCTGATAAGATTTTACAGCACTAAAATGTTAAATTTGCTGTCAAACAAGTAAAAGTTTTGATATAGTTGACAAAGTAACAGACACAATAATTGACTGGTATTAGTTTTTATCATACTGCAAACTCATGAGCATCAACTTTATCATGTCAGTATTTTATATTTTTCATTGCTGCCTAAAATGAAAAGTTGGGTCATAATGTTTATGCTCGTTTCTGCATGTGCATATGTCTGTTAATGAAATATCTCATGAACCACCAGACAAATATTAATGAAATGTTCAGGAAATATTCATTTGAAGTTCTACAGCTAATGAACTTTTGACATCAACCTAATTCAAGATGGCCACCGCAGCTAGTGAACAATAATCAAGAGAAACTTTCATCGAACTCTGTCAAATTTACGGACATTAATCTGAGAGTCATTAATAAGACATACGCTGAGGGGGATTTTTTGCAATATTTAATAACATTCTGCCAAATATTATTTGAAAAGTTTTGACCCAAACAGCTACAAATTTGTCAATTCTAACCAAAAGATGACCTCTGTCTAAAACTATTGGTTGGTTCTCTAATTATCTCTCAGATCGGAGGCAACGTGTTCAACATAATGGTACTTCTTTGAGCTATGTAACAATGGTGTACCACAAGGCTCACTATTAGGACCCACCCTCTTCACAATCTAAATAAGTAATGTAGGTCAGATCATTCCTGATGCATCCTGACATTTCTATGCTGATGACACAATTGTTCATTGTCCAGGTAAAACAGTTGCTAAGGTTTTTCAGCCCTTACAGTCTGCATTCGACATAATCCAGTCAAGATTTATTTAGTCTCAAACTGCTGCCAAATTCCGATAAAACCAAAGGGATGTTGTTTTCAAACAGGAAGTCGGTACCAGCAGTCCTTCCTTCTATCTTATCTACAAATGGTGTTCCTATTGAGTCTCTTACAAATACTTGGGTATCTCTCTCTTTTAAGCCTCATGTTGAAAACTTGATAAAGAAACTTAAAGTAAAACTGGGTTTCTTTTTCGGAAATAGATCCTGTCTAACTTTGAACACTAGGAAATGCTTTTCAACTGCTACTTTCTTTCCCTCCATTGACTGTGGTGACATGATTTACATGAATGCTCCTGTAAGCATTTTGCAGATGTCGGATGCTGTCTATCACGATGCGCTAAGATTCATAACTGGCTGTAACTACCGTACCCATCACTGCACCCTGTATTCACTAGTTAACTGGTCATCATTAACTTCACGCAGACTCTCTCACTGGTGCATTTTCATCTATAAATCACTCCTTGGTCTGCTGCCTTCATGTAACTCTTCCTACATGTCACGTCGTCAGTGCAGCTATACAGCGTGCACTCCCAGGACATTATTACCTGCAGTTTTCCCTCAGTGCAGGCCAAACTACAAAGTAGGTAAAAGGGCCTTCTCCTAATCTGCTCCTGTTTCCTGGAACACCTTGCAAAAAGATCTGAAGTTGTCGACCTTGACCTCTCTAAGGGATTTTAAACTACTAAGTTCATGGCAAGAACCAACGCAGACATGTTCCTGCTTTTAGTATTTTACATTGCTTCATAATGTAGATGTTTTTGTTTCATTTTATATCACTTCTTTTATTTTATATACTTTTATATTATTGTCTGTACTTCACCCGTGGTCTTTGTTTAAAACAGGTCTCTCTTGTAAATGAGTCCTCATGACTGAATGAGACTAAGCTGTTTATATAAAGGCTGAATGGATAAATAAAACTCTGGCATGGAAGATAACAGGTGAGCTGCATTCCTTTTGAGGAATGCTACGCCTTGAATTTTATTTTACATTACCAACTCAGACAGAGCGCAGGAGCAAAACACATTTTATAACATTTCATGAGAAACTTGAATATAATGAATATTTACCTTCAGCTTCACCAAGTTTGTTAATTTGTGGTTTGAATGCTCTGCAGAGCACTGCAGGCCATTTCTACCTCCCTTAAACTGAGCAACAGTCCAGCTCAGCACCAAGGCTCCTACA
>JARVGQ010000760.1:15710197-15733002 GCA_031762355.1 Hypsolebias martinsi | reverse complement strand
CCTTTTTGGTTCTTCTGTGCAACTGTAAATTGTTCTTAGCTGTGACTGGGAGTGTGGATGGTTGTTTGTCTCTTTGTCTGTCTCTGTGATGGACTGGAGACCTGTCCGGGGTGTCCCCTGCCTTCACTCAAAAGCAGAAGATTGACTCCAGTCCTACCTAAACAAGGGGGCATAATGGACGATTTATTAACTGATATAAACATAAAACACTATTTCTTTTCTGTTAAACTCAATCTGTAGCATTTGAAATTCAGTGTATTTTATTCACCGTTTTGTAGGAATGAACACATTTGTAACATTCATTCAAAATAAACCTTTTACTATTAAAAATCAGTAGCATTTGAAATTCTGTGTATTTTATAAATATTTTATTAACTGTTTTGTAGGAATTAACACATTTGTAACATTCATTTAAAATATGCCTTTTACTATGAACAAATCTGTAGCATTTTTAAATAACCTATTAAGAATAAAATGTTCCAGTCAAGTCCTGTTTGCACCAACTGTTGTGTCTGTAACATTTCAGAATAACTTAACTCTTGCAGATACAAAATATCAGTAATATATAATAAACAAAGCAACATTTTAAAATGAATCATGTGACATTAGTATCGATCCTCAGATCTGCAGCATTTTTAATAATAATAATAACTTTATTTATAAAGCTATTTAAAACAACCACAGCTCCAACAAAGTGTTGTACATATAAAATCATTTTAATTCATCATTGCATATTTTACTCTTTTTAAATAAATTATTGTCACATATTTCATCATTGCTTCTTTCAAGAGTTCCACACCTGAACATGCCTCATGAAAATTGTCTGCCATTTGTTCAAAGCTGCTCTGACATTCTTCTGCCTGTCGTGAGCCACCAGGGGGCTGGTTAGCACTGAACCTAGCATGTTAGCTGATGAAGTGTCACTCCACATTGTTTTGCTGTCACCACAGCCACTAATGAGACACAGACACACTTGTCTTTCAACACTGTGAAAGATCTTTTCCTCCCAGTCACTGTGCAAATGTGTTTTCTTAAGTTTTCTGCCATTTTCCCCTCTGGGAGGTAAAACTAGCTTGTAGCTGCGCCGCTGCAGAAATAGGGAGTGATCTGATTCTGAACTTTGACCCCAGGAAAGATTGCTAAACTGTATACATAAAACTATTTCTATTTCAAAGTTTTATTAAATATTTTCATTTCAAATATACATTCTTGCAAATATTATTTCTTAAATTAAAAAATATAATTAATGACGATTTTTACGTGGTGCTCCTTGATGAGTGCTATTCTTAGAACATGCCCCGCGGGCACCTCATGTGGTCCCTGCGGGCGACCAGGTGCCCGTGGGCACCACGTTGGTGATTCCTGCCTTAGATACTTCTCCAAAGTTTAAACACAAAGAATACTAGGCTTTAGCAGCAGTTGAGCCAGTGGTTGAGCAGCACAAAGGTGACTGTGGAAAGGACCGACTCCCTTTTAACAGGATGAAACCTCCTGCAGAATCAGAACCACACTCAGGATGTGGGCTATCTGTCTTAAATGGTTGGAGTTTGAGAGGACTGGAAAAAGACAGACAGAAAGGATTGGTCCAGGTGTCATTTTTATGAGGAGAAAAAAATCAATGTGAGAAAATGTTAGTTTGTCCGCCAGCAATCTAAGCCTAAAGCATCATAAGCAGTGTTTCCCCTACCATTATCCAAGGAGGATGCCCTGCCCTGTCAGCAGAACCGAGCACCTCTGGTCTAAAATGGACCAGAGCTTTCAAGTCAAGGTATGGTTTTCAAAGTAAGGGTTTAATTACAGTGATTCTAAAAGCCTGTTTTATATTGCCTTAAAAAGTATTCATACCCCCTTGAAATTTTCCACATTTATTTCACAATCACAAACTTCAAAGTATTTTACTTAGATTTTATGTTAAAGACAATTTTGCTCTACAAAAGTAGAGCAAAGTTGTGAAGTAGATAGAAAATGGTACTTTTTTTTTTCCTTTTTCTTGAACTGTGTGGGCCAAAATTCCCCTACTCATGTTGGAGATTGATAAAGTTCTTCAGATGACCTAAGCATGACATCTTTTGTTCATTTATGAGAAAATGACTGGTTGAATCTGGATGTTTTTGTGTATTTGTGGTTAGATCTGAGTCAGTGTGGAACCTGGTAAAGTTTAGATGATGTCATTTTATCCTGAACAAAACCCCTAGAACTGAAAGCTTTCTGGGGCAGCTGTGGCTGAGTGATTAGAGCAGTCGTCCTCCAATGGAAGAGGTGGGGATTAGATTCCACCAACATGCTGAAGTGTCCCTGGGCAAGACACTGAACCCCTCATTGCCTCTGATGAGTGTCCCATCGGTGTATGAATGCGATCTAAAGCACTGGTTAGTCTTGAGAAATAGTAGAGTGCTGTGTGGATGGGTAAATGAGGGCACATATTGTGTTGCTTTGAGTATCTTGATAAGATAGAATGTCACTATATAAGTACAGTAGTCCCTCGCTATTTTGGTTCGTTTTTCGCGGACTCACTCTATCGCGGTTCTTCAAAGTAAGATTGGACATGACACACAGTTGGCTGATTGACGGATGAGCCGCACGATCGGCATGGAATTTTCATTTAAAATAAATTATGTTAAATTATTTAGCACCTGCTGCACCTGTGTGCTGCCCATGGCAGAGAGCAGCCGGAGGCAGAGAGCTGACATCATGACATGCTGTGCTTTTAGAGCATTTAGAGTTTAGAAACATTGTTTAGAATATTACAAGAGTGTGGAAAGATATGCTGGTGAAGATTCTCAGTCATCCAGGACATGATAAAATCAAAAAAGGTTCAATACATGTGGAAAGATATAAATACTAAAATAAATGCTACTTACTCCTTGTACTACTATTACTACATCGCTGTTATTCACTTATCACGGAGCTTCAGGGTACGGATCCCCCGTAATAAACGAGGGACTAAGGGGACTACATTTACCATTTATCTTCCCTGTGACTGCAGGTCTAGGTAAACAGTTTGACCTGGGTGTGTGCAGCAGGAGAAAACCTGGCTCAGAAGCTTCAGTACTCTGACTCACAGGAGCTAATCTTATTAAAGTCTTAAGTTTACAAATCAAGATTGAAGTGACTGTTGCTCTGTTCTGTACATTGTCAGTTCAAACTTGAACATTCTTAAATGTGTAATTTAACACTTTTTTATTTCTTTCATGACCTGCGATGAAGTTACTGAATTTTGCGGCATAAGATTCCAAAGTTCTTTGCAGCAGCTGTAAAATGTTGCAGCTGTATTTATTAAGAACGTTTGACTGTTACAGTTGATCTAAAATCTGATCATTTACATTGCATCCAGAAAGTATTCACAGTGCTTCACTTTCTCTACATTTTGTTAGATTACAGCCTTATTCCAAATTGTGTTTAATTAATCTCTTTCATCAAATTTCTACAGACATACCCCAGTATGACAATGTGAATACTTTTTTTTTTTTAGATTTTTGTAAATTTATTAAACAGCAAACTATGAAATCCCATTTATGTAAGTATTCACAGCCTTTGCCGTGAAGCTCAAAATTGAGCTCAGATGCAAACTATTTCCACTGATCATCCTTGAGATGTTTCTACAACTTAAATGGAGTCCACCTGTTTACCACTGGTGGACTCCATTTAAATCCATTCTAGTTGATTGGACTTTATTTGGAATGGCACACACCTGTCTATTTGTATATAAGGTCCTACAGTTGACAGTGCAAAAACAGCATGAAGTCAAAGGAATTGTCTCTAGACCTCCGAGACAGGATTGTGTTGAGGCACAAACCTGGGGAAGAATATAGAAAAAAAAAATGCTGCTCTGAAGGTCCCAATGAGTACAGTGGCCTCCATTGTTCATAGATGGGAGAAGTTTGGAACCACCAGGACTCTTCCTAGAGCTGGCAGGCCATCTAAACTGAGTGATCGGGGGACAAAAGCCTTAGTCATGGAAGTGATCAAGAACCTGATGGTCACTCTATCAGAGCTCCACTGTTCCTCTGTGGAGATCAGAGAACCTTCCAGAAGGACTACCATCTGTGCAGCAATCCACCAATCAAAATTGTATGGTAGAGTGGCCAGACTAAAGCCACTCCTTAATAAAAGGCACAAGACAGCTCGTCTGGAGTTTGCCAAAATGCACCTGAAGGACTCTCAGACCATGAGAAATTAAATTCTCTGGTCTGATTAGATGAAGATTGAGCTCTTTGGTGTGAATGCCAGGTGTCATGTTTGGAGGACGCCAGACACTGCTCATCACCAGGCCAATACCATCCCTACAGTGAAGCATAGTGGTGGCAGCGTCATGCTTTGGGGGTGTTTTTCAGCAGCAGGAACTGGCAGACTAGTCAGGATAGAGGGGATAATGAATGCATCAATATACAGAGACACCCTGGATGAAAACCTGCTCCAGAGTGCTCTTGAGCTCAGACTGTGGCGATGATTCATTTTTCAGCTGGACAACGACCCAAATTACATGGCCAAAATCTCAAAGTAGTGACTTCAGGACCACTCAGTGAAGGTCCTGGAGGGGCCAAGCCAGAGTCCAGAAGTGAAACCTGAAAATAGTTTTGCAGTCCTCTCCCATTCAACCTGATGGAGCTTGAGAAGCACTTCAAAGAAGAATGAGACAAACTGCCTAAAGATAGGTGTGCTAAGCTCGAAGCATAATATTAAAAAAGACCGGAGGCTGTAATTGCTGCCAAAAGTGGATGGGGGCCGAGATGGTGTAGAGGCAGGGCAGCCGACTCGGTACCCAAAAGTCCCAGGCTCAATCCCCAGTCATCGCACACCTCGTGGTGTCTCTGAGCAGCGCACCCCATCCCCAAATGCCCCCCAGGTGCCCCCAATAGGCGTCCACCGCTCCACTTCATGTTGGATGGGTTAAACGCAGAGATCCAATTTTGCCATTGTATGGGAACATACAGTGATGACAGTGCATAACACATTGTTATTATTATCAACAAAGTATTAAACAAATACTGTGTTTTCTTAGTTCTTCTATTTTTAATAAATTTACAAAAATCTCAAAAAATATTTTTCACATTGTCAAAATTATCATATTGTCGTGTGTGGTGTGTAGACTTTTGAGGAAAGAGATTAATTTAATACAATTTGTAATAAGGCTGTAACATTTTAATCACGTGAACCTGAAAGACGCTGCCAAGATTGTATCAGCATGTGGCCATTCCAACATGGGGAAGTAACACATTTGACTGTGTTTACACCAGCATACAAGATTCATACAAAGGCATACCCTGCCCCACCTCAGCCTCTCTGACCACATCTTAATTTTTATGCTCCCTGTCTACCTCCCCCCCACTGAGACATTCCAGACCAACACAGAGGATTATCACTGTATGGCCCAACAACAGCAACTCTATACTGCAGGACTATTTTGCACATACAGACTGGCAGATCTTCAGGGAGACTGCTGTAAATGATGGAGAGCTGGATCTGAAGGATTACACATCTGCTGTCCTCGGATATATCAGCAAGTGTGTTGATGATGTCACTACCACCAGGACTGTGAAGTGCTACCTGAACCAGAAACCCTGGCTGAATGCAGATGTCTGTACCCTACTGAAAGCCAGGGATACTGCCTTCAGGCCTGGCAACACAGGAACTGGAGAGAACAAGGAAAGAACTTAAAAAGAGGGCTAAAGCAACATATGCACAGAAGATCCAGGGACATTTCTCCTTGCAAGACCCACTGAGCATGTGGAGGGGCATTAAGTGCAATAACTGACTGTAACAGCAGGGGTGCACAATGCTCTAGGGACACATCACTGCCTGATTCTCTTGACAGGTTCTATGCCCACTTTGAAGACCCTAACAAACCACCCAGCACAAGACTCACCTCACTACCAGAAGAGGAATTCCTTAGTGTGTCCTCAGCAAAAGTGAGGAGCAACTTTAGGAGGCTTAATTTTGGATTTGGCTGCTTCCTGGTCTATCAACAATCAAGGAAGTCATTGGCAGCAAATTTGGACCGATCATGTTGCTTGCCTTTGATGGCTTGGTTTATGCCTCGAGCACCCAGAGTCAAATGCTTTTGGCAGAATGGATCAGATCTCAGGGAGTATTCTCAGGCACGGTCCATTGGTGTGGCCATGTAATTTGGACATTTCAAAACCAAGTGGACCAACACAGACTCAAGGTAGATGTCATGAATTTCTGTCTGTCCCAAAAAAATTGTTTATCTGACTTTGGTTCCCTTGGCTAGCCTGGCAGGTCACCTTATCTGAATTTGCCTGGAGGACATGTAATCTGATGCTCAGCCCCCCACCCCCACCCCCAACTCCCTACTAAAAATTGTTGGATTGTATACCTGGATAATTGATCATGGACTTTGTTGGTTTTGAACCAGTTTGATAGGACTGTCGATGAGGGAGAGGGGGAAAAATCACAGTAATGCCACTTTGATTGGTGATATGTGACTTATCTGTACTGCTGGATATCCATACTGCTGATCTCAGGCTGCTGATTTTCTCATGCTGTATTCACTCTTACCCATCTGATCACCACGGACTCATGTTTGGGCTGCTGATGTTACGCGTATTGTTTTGCATTATTAGTGTTTAGCGTTGTTACATGCCTGCCAGGCTGTTTGTGTTTTTCTTTCCCCTCCCCCTTCTTTTGTTTGTCTCTGCACAGGTAGTATGGTGTCTATCTCCCTTGATTAGATCCTCTCCACCCATGGGCCAATCGGCATCCAAGGAGGCCTTGTATAAGCAGCTCAACTGGGGAACGGAGGAAGGCGCCACCTGGCTGGCCAGCTGATGCGAGTCTCATTGTTGGTGCTCTTTGTGTAAAGGTTTGTGGTGGGAGTTAGAGGACTAGGTAAGTTTGGGGTACCCTGTACGTTTCCATCACGTAGGTGTTTTTCTGTTAAATACACTTGGTAAGTAGGTGGGTGTCCCCACTGTAAAGTTTTCGTGAAACTTTTGTTAGATCAGGTTAGCAAGGTTTTCTTTTCAATTTGTTTCATGTAGCATAGACTATAGTTAGGCCCTGTTTTGGTTTATTATTTTCTCTGATTTGGCACCACCTAACTGTCCCTTTCTCCCCCACAGTTTGTATGAGACTTTTGGGATTCTTTGTTGTTCTAAATAAATCCCTCGTTTTCATCACATTCACTTGGACTCTGTAGAATTTTTGTGGTTTTCGTTACTCCCCTTCTCCCCACAAAGGCGGCGGGGATGGTGGGGGGGTGGGGGGTGGTAACACTTCATTTTGTATGTTGCTTATGTGTTACCTGTTATTTTGTTTGTTTGTACAGCACTTTGGTTGGCCTTGTCCCTGTTTTAAGTGCTCTATAAATAAAATGGTATGGTATGGTAAATAGAAATGGAAGTAGCATGCTTGAAAGAATGCATATCACGTTGCTTGCCAAGTTTTAACCAAAGATCTGTGAAATCTCTTAGTGCTTAAATTATATACAGTATGTAACTACACACCCAGTTCCAGGCATCAGTAAACACTGATGCCTGGAACTGGGTATGTGATCCATTTGTAGTTTGCACAAGCTGCAACAGCATATGGCCTGAAAGGTAAGGCAGAAGAGCATTCCTGGAGTCATCTTGTGATCGGACATTATAGGCCAGATTTCAGCAGATTAATCATGCAAACTTTTGGGTTCCCCTGTCACAAGTATCCAAAACTCACTGCTAAGACCATAACTTATAACCTTTACTACCACGTACCTTTGCGAATCATCTTTTTTTTTAACTTGGACTACGATGAAAAATAATTACAGCTCTCGTTTATAAGTAGATGTTCTTAGAGTCTGTTTGTCATCCATCATTCTAAGAACAGAACACTTAAAAAAAGGGCCCAAAAAAGGTGCCTGTTCCACGAAAAAGTGACAGTGGAAAAGGGCTCCGAAGTGTACCAAACTGAGTCGAGTCATGCTGAGAAAAAGGCCCATAATTCAGTGTCATATTGATGTGACTCACTGATTTGTCTGACCACTGCTGTTATGATTCTGTTCAGTGTTATGTAAAACGTTTTTTGTAATACAGTAATTTGAAGTGACAATACATTAATTTATTAATAGTTCATTATGTGAATAGGTAGTGTTAGTGTATTTTTGATACTGTTAATTTTCTCAAAACTAATTTTTGGAAGTTGAAATTACACATTATCAATTGTGTCTTGAATGAAAAATACCCCATGTTTAAACGTTTAAAAATTGTATTAACACCATTAAGGAACATGTCTTAAGTTTTTGTTACACAAATATTTCCATTTGATTAAGAGAAAAATTGAATACAATTATTTAATAAACATGAGGAGGTCCCGGGTCCCTGAAACATTTCCTCCCCTATTCTGAACCCAAAAAGTTTGAGAACCCTTGATCTAAAAGCTCATTTAACAGCATACTTGAGCTAAGGTCAGCAATTTTGAAAATGGTGTTATAGAGCAGGGTTGAGGGGTTAGAATTTTTGAACCTGGTTCTGGTTTATATTATAATAATAATACTTCATTTGCATAGCTCTTTTTTAAACAAATGTTAAGTGCTTCACACTAGTCAATTAAAACATCATAAATGACACAAGAAACACAAGGAGCCCTGACCATAAAAGTCCTACTCCTTTTGTCACCAAAAAGCTCTGGGAGTGGAAAGTAATGACAGATGTAAAGATCTGAGATTGCGAGAAAGGAGATAAGGGGTAAGAAGCTCAGATAGATATGATAGTGCTAGACCATTCAATTAAATTAAATTCAGTTTATTTATATAGCGCCAAATCACAACAAAGTTGTCTCAGGGCACTTTACAGGAACATTCACATACATAGAAAAGTCCATTAGTACAAATTCTCTATCTAAGGAAGCAGCAAAGTTGAATCTTCACTTCGTCGCAGTCTCCCATCCTGAGCAAGCACAGTGGCAACAGTGGAAAGAAAAAACTTAAAAGGAAGAAACCTCCAGCAGAACCAGGCTCAGGACAAACGGCCATCTGCTTTGACCGACTGGGTTTGAGAAGACAGGAAGGAAAGACAAACACAGAATGGCAGGTCCAGGTTTACCTGAAAGAACAAAACACGTCAAGGATAAAAAAAAAACTAATACAAAACAGGTTGAGCAGAGTAAAGACAGTGGCATAGTGAAAAAAACTGAGCAGTTTGTCCTCCAGCAGTCTAAGCTTACAGCAGCATAACTAAGAGATAGCTCAGGAAACCCAAGCTGACTCTAACTAGGATTTATTAAAAAGGAAAGTTTTAAGCTCAGTCTTAAAACTGGACAATGACGTTGGTTAAACAAGAGAGGAGCCTGATAACTGAAAGATCTGTTTTTGGAAACTATAGGAACCACAAGTAAGCCTGCAGTCTGATAGTGAAGTGCTCTGTTGGAAAAAAATAAAATGGAACAATAAGATCTGTAATATAAGATGGAACTAGGTTGTTGAGAGCTTTGTAGGTTAGAAGTAGGATTTTGAATTCAATTCTGGTCAGGGAGCCAGTGGAGAGAAACTAAAACTGGAGAGATATGATCTCTCCCACTAACTCCAGTTAAGACAGCTGGAAGACTGATCTTTTAGTTTTTATCATCTTAAATTAAGCAACACAATATAAAAACCTGATATTGTCTGAAGAGGCATTGCTGCAGAATTTCTAAAAAAAAAAAAAAAACTCAAAGGAAACACATGACCTCAGGCTTTGTGTTTCTATTACATCCCAATTTCATGCTTAATACATAACTGCAAGAAGAAAAAGCACCACAGAGTCAGACTTTTCTGTTTATATGAAAGCCAACATTATAAATTCCACTTGAAATGTCAAAGGTTTTGCTTTGATGACTTTGCTTTCGAGTGTTTTCCTGCATCTAAAGTGTCCAGTAAGCTTCACAAGTTCAGAGCCGGCCCCACCAGGAAAAACCAGCCCAGATCCTTACAGCATAATACTTTAAATAAATCACGCTGCAGGAAAGAAACGGCACAATCATTGTTTATGGCAGAACTGCAGCGCTTATCTTCAAAGCAGCAGATCCTTTTGAATTTGTATCAGGTCTCAGACAAGCAGCGAAGAGCGGAGTGACCGAGGCT
The DNA here is from genome assembly GCA_031762355.1 of Hypsolebias martinsi. Classification (NCBI taxonomy): domain Eukaryota; kingdom Metazoa; phylum Chordata; class Actinopteri; order Cyprinodontiformes; family Rivulidae; genus Hypsolebias; species Hypsolebias martinsi. The sequence continues at coordinate 15,722,948 of JARVGQ010000760.1, read as the reverse complement.
CAAACATCACTCCGCTTTAACGTTGGGATGCATTTTAAAGACAAGAAAGGAATTTATTTGTCTGAAAAGGCAGCCTATGGGTTGTGCTCCAAATCTTTAACCAGTTTGCACTTTTTAGTTAAATGTTGGTAACTTTGCTGCAGCGGGTGTGGATTGTTGCCTCGAACAGGCCTTTTAGGACCAACTGATGTCTCAGGGAAGTTTTAGTTAATAACCGGAGAAATTACATTTCCTGCAAAACTGCCGTGTGAATGCTTATTGCTGAAAAACAGCTGCAATTAGCTTAAAACATGCTGAAATGTAGCTGAAACAAGCTTAAGTTAGCAGAAAATAGCAGAAAAACACTTACTGGCCAAATTTGGTTTAAATAGGCAGTAATGAGCTAAAAAATGCCTAAATTAGTGTAACAAAGGTGAAATTAGCAAAGGAACAGCTGAAAAGTAGCTAACAGAGTCGAAAGAAATATAAACTGAGGCTGAAAGAAGTAGAAATGAGCACAAAAAGTCGAAATTATTATTTTTTTAAAGCATAATTTTGCCAAAACCAGCTGAAAAGTAGCTAAAAAAATAATAGAACGAAGCTTATATGACCCAAAGGAAGTGGAGAGAGGACAATTGTGCCCACTAAGGCTGAAAGATGCAGAAATTGGCACAAACTTTTTAATTAAATGTTGGTAAATTTGGTAACAGGCCGTTTACGACCAACTCTGATGTCTCAGGGAAGTTTTAGTTAATAATTAGAACTAATGACAGCCAAGTGCCATGCTCCTTTCCCTTGTCTCTTTGGAGGACAAAGACAGGCTCTTCGACTCACCTGAGAACATCACAAGCGTTCCCAACGACCTGACACACAAGGCTCAGTCGTGTGGACAATAAAACACTTGGAAAGATCTCCTCAGTTCCGCAGATAAGGGTCTTATCAGCGCAGAATACAATTCCTAATTTACACAGAATAGGGCAGCTTTAAAAGCTTCAGAGCTTTGAAGTGATTACAGTAGAGGAGACCACTGGCTCTCGATAAATAAGAACTGATCTGTGTAAAAATGTACACGCTGGTATCAGATAGCTGAAACTTTGTTCTTTTACTGAGGCAAAAACTAAAACCGTCCTGTTTTAAAGTCTTCTCTTGATTTAATGCAATCATGTTTCTTTAAGGACAAGTTTGCTTTTTGATTAAGATTGAATTATTTAATGGTCCGAGGGGACATTTTTAGATAACTCGGGTTGTTTCAAAACAAACAAAAAAATTTAAACTCACGACCAAATAACCAGAGAAAATGTTCATTTTTTATTTGTGAAGGAGCAGATTGTAACATGGTGTGCCAGTGATCTCAGCAGATGATGACGAGTGCTTGTTTAGTGTAAAAGTGAACAGATACAGTCACGAAGTCCCTCGCTCTTATTTGAACATTGTCCCCACATGACTGAAGGAGTAGTTCATATCTTTTAAAGTCACGTTCTGTCGAAACCTTATAAACAATGTTTTACTTTGATAGATCTTTGAACGACCTCAGAGTTCAAGTCAGACAGGACTGATGAGCTAAGAGCTAGCTCCAGTGGGGCTGAGACCCCAAACAACTCCAGTCTCAAATTGTCACAGTGGTTCCTGAAAACTAAACCTTTACATCAGACATGGGCAACTTAAGGCCCGAGGGCCAAAAATGGCCCTTAGACAAACTCCATAAGGCCCCGAATATCCTTAGTTAAAGAAAATATTTTTACAAAACAAAAAAAAAAGAATGGTTTAAAAAAAACCTGCAATTTATCAGAGATTTAAGGAAATTTAAACATCATATGCAAAACTACTTTTAAAAAACATGTTAAGTCATCTTGTTTCCAAAACTAGACTAAGCTTTAAAGACTTAGAAAAACAATTGTTTTGCATATTTCCGGTAACTTGTATAAAATGTTAAGCTAATGTGTATAACATGTTAAGCTAACATGTGTGTAACACGTTAAGTTCACATGTGTAACACGTTAAGCTCGCGTGTGTAACAAGTTAAGCTAATTGTATAACATGTTAAGCTAATGTGTGTAACATGTATCTAACATATATAACATGTTAAACTAATGTGTATAACATGTTAAGCTAACATGTTTAACATGTTATGCTAACATGAATAACACATTAAGCTATCATGTGTAACATGTTAAGCTAACATGTATAACAGCAGGGATTAGCCTGCCTAAAGAAAGGTTGAATGAAAAACATGTTATGCTAACGTACATAACGTAAGCTAACATGTATAACACGTTAAGCTATCGTGTAACATGTTAAGCCAACATGTATAACATGTTAAGCTAATGTGTATAACATGTTAAGCTAACCTGTGTAACATGTTAAGCTATCATGTGTAATATGTTAAGCCAACATGTATATGTTAAGCTACAATATATTGTCAGAAGAGCCAGTTTACAAAATATGTCTAATATTCCTAAAAGATAAGGGAAATATGTTTTTTCTAAAGCATGCTAACTATGCTACAATAAGAAAAAGTATGAAAAAGGTCTTATAGATCATCTGTCATAATGAAAATTTATTTTCCACCTCTCTGTGCGGCCCTTTGATTGCTTTAAACGTCTTGATGGGGCCCTTTGGAAAAAAAAATGTTGCCCATCTCTGCTTTACATCACCAGTTTTGCTGCTGCTATTTGCAATTGCAAATAACCAGATAGTTCTGTGTGCTTTTTATTACTAAACAAACGCCAAAAATAAAAAAGTTTGTGAAATAGTGTTTTAATCGGCCACCTTGAATTTATTTTCAGACTGCAATTGTTTAAAGAGTCATTATCCATCTGCTCCGATTAAACTCCAAACTGATGTCATTTAAAGAGCTATCTACAACAGGTAAGATATTAATTGTGTATAATAGCAGAAGTCTTATTAAAACGATCTGAACTTCTGGTTTAAGTTCAGAGTTTGAAGAATGTTTGAAATCTGGCTGAGAAAATGCCTGTTATCTCCGCTCTGAAGGTGGTGGTGGCGTGGGGGTGGGCATCATTGTGTTCAGTAATGAAGCTATAAGCCTGTCTTCACCAGGGGGTGAATGTAATCCTCTCAGCGGGCCGGGTCCAGGCGATGTTTGCGCAGGGAGTGTGGAGTCTCACACTCAGGTACCTGGTGTTGAATCTGCTCAAACGTGTGACGGAGGAGCGGCGGTGGAGGCTGGGTCCTTACAATGCAGCTGTAAAATATCACGTCCGCCTGAGACATCTGTATTCTGTCCTCTTCACACCTGAATGGAACAATACAGGATGCTCACGGCGGGGTGCAGCTTGGTTATCAGAGTTTTAGTTTGCGCCTTGGTAGTTTTCCCACATTTGCACATTTGGCAACATGTCTCAGAAGAGCCACCATTAAAAGTCCTGCGTCATCAGCTCAGAATCCATCATGCAAAAAAAAAAGCAAATGAAGGTCTCAGCTCCTGTTGCTGCATATCCAAAAACACGAGAGGTTTCTGCACGTCGGCGACGTAAACTCCATCCAGAGATGCTGAGATCCTGCTCTCTTCTGTCGTCCTCTTCTTCTGAGCCAGGCTGCTCATCTCCGATCCAAAGTGAGGAAGGAGAGGAGCGTCCCATATATGAGTTCTGTCCAATACAATGGCACATTGTGATCAGAAAGCCACAGAGAACAATCCCTATTCAGAAAACTATAGTGCCCATTGAGCCGGAGCACTCGGCTTGTTTGGTTATGAGACAATACACTGATACACCTCGCCGTCACCTCAGATTAGGGCCAACCAACAATTAGGTAAATTAAAGGAGAATAACGGTGCAAAGGAGTTGAATAACAAGTTCAGGTCAAGCAGTCTTCCCAGTCATCTGTCACAAACACATGACTTTCAGTTTAGTATTATAGCCCACTTGATTCACGCTCATGCTGAGGCCTTCAGGCTAATTGATTAATTCCATTAGTACTTCTTGCAGCAGAATGGTACAGTGGTTGTTGATTCAAGCTCTAATTCTAAAAAAAAAAAAAAACCAAACACATCCTGTAAATATCCTGCTCACAAAGAAAATGTATAAACTGGTTGATTATATTCATAGTTCTCATTTAAAACTGAGCCCATCAACGAAAAAGTTTACTCCAGCCATTTTGCAAATATGCAATTCTGAAATGAGGGTGTGCGCTGAATGTAAACAAAATATTAAGATCCCGTTTCTGCGCAGGCGCAACACTTTTTAGTTGTCCGCTCCTTTTTTCTGCTCATAAAATAGATAAACAAGCACATTTGCATTTGTTGAAGGTGTTTTGTTTTAAATAAACTCAGCGACGTGTGAAAAACACCTTCGCAGATAAAACTGAAATCGTTGCGTCCCCCTGTTGTGAGTCTGAACTTCATCATTTAGACTTTGCGCCCTCTTTTTACTCACACCTGTCCTCCAAAACAAGATGCATTTGACAAAGTTATTTCTTTCTTGTTTCAGCGTCCTAAGCTCATCACCTTCTTTTGTATCAAGCCTATCAGGGTGGGGTTTTGTTCTACGTGGTAATTGTGTTAAANNNCCGCGAAGGCCAATTTGGTGCACTCATTTCAACTTCTTTCTGTCTAATTCAGCGTTCTCCACTTCTTTCAGGTAATTCAAGCTTCTTTCTGCCTTTTAGCTACTTTTTAGCTGTTTTTTGTTGTTGTTGCTCATTTCAGCTTCTTTTCCAGACAATTTTCACTTTGTGCTCATTTCTGCTTCTTTCAGCCTATTTAGGCAAACACGTGTTCTTTCTGCTTTCTTCCGCTGTTGCTTTTCTACCTTTTCTGCTACCTTCATCTTTTTCTTTTTTAATTTATTTTAGATAATTTCAGCAGTTTTTTTTTCAGCTGTTTTGTGCTCCTTTCAAATTCTTTCTGCTAACTACAACAATATTTGTGCAACTCATGTTTTTTCTGCTAATTTTAGCATGTTGTGCTCCTTTCAACTTATTTATGCATTTCAGCTTTTAATAATATTCCAGCTAATATTTAACTGTTTTATGTTAATCTTAGCTTTTTTTTGTTGCTAATTCCACATATTTTGCATTCATTTAAACTTTTTTATTTCTATTTATATCAGCTTTCTCCACTTCCTTCAGGTAATTTAAGCTTCTTGTCTTTTTTTTAGCTACTTTTCAGCCTTTTTTGTGTGTGTGGCTAATTTCAGCTTCTTTTCCAGATAAATTCCACTTCTTTGTGCTTATTTCTGCTTATTTAGGCAAACACATGTTCTTTCTTCTTTCTTTTGCTATGGCTTGGTCTAACTTTTCAGCTATCTTTTAACTTTTTTTTTTTAGCTAATTTCAGCTGGTTTTTTTTTTCAGCTGTTTTGTTCTCCTTTCAGATTCTTTCTGCTAACTACATTATTTATGCATCTTATATGTTTTTTCTGCTAATTTTACCTTGTTATGCTCCTTTCAGCTTATTTATGTATTTCGGCTTTTTCTGCTATTTCAGCTACTATTTGTTTTAATGCTAATCTTAGCTTTTTTGGCTAATTCTGCATTTTTTGCACTTCAACTTTTTTCTGCCTAATTCAGCAAATATGTGCTCTCTGCACTTCCTTCAAGTAATTTAAGCTTCTTTCTGTGTTTTTAGCTACTGTTCAGTGTTTTTTTTTTTTGGGTAATTTCAGAAATAATTTATATAATAATATATAATTTCCACTTCTTTGTGCTCATTTCTGCTTTGTTCAGCCAAATTAGGCAAACATGTTCTTTCTGCTTTCTACTGCTACTTTAAGCTTGTTCTTTTCAGCTATCTTTTTAACATTTTTAGCTAATTTCAGCTTTTTCATAAATACTGTAATCAATTCAAAACGATCATGTTAATTTCTGCTACTTTCAGCCTAATTAACTTATTTATGCTCATTTCAGCTTGTTATGTTTCAGCTGATTTTTGCTAGTTTCAACTTTTCCTGCCATTTCAGCTACTATTAAGCTGTTTTTATGCTAAATTGAGCTTTTTCAGCTAATTCCACATTTTTGGAGCACATTTCAGCTCCTTCCGCTTCTTCTAGTTTAAGCTGCGTTCTGCCTCTTCAGCTATCTCAGCTGTGTGCTAATTTAAACTTTTTAGCTAAATTCCTATTTTTTCCTCATTTCTGCTCAGCAAATATGTGTTCTTTCTGCTTTCTTCTGCTAAGTTAGGCATCCATTTCAGCTACAAAGTACATTTCAGTATGTTTTTAGCTATAGCTATTTTTCAGCAAGTTCTTCAGCTATAATTCACACTGCATTTTCACGGGAAATGCAATTTCTAAAGTTTTAGATTAAGATCATCGTAAAATATCAAATGAAAACGTCTGGTCAGACTTTTAAATAATTTTACGCACCATCACATGCAATAGAGGTGCCACGACCAGAAAAAGCCTAGGATATAAACAACTCTTAAATTTTAGTTGATAAGTTTGTCTAGCTGTAACAGCCAACTTGAGCTGAGTTGATTTTGAACTGTATTCAATCATTCTAATGATTATTTCCTGAAAGTTTCATTCAAATTCGTTCTGTGATTCACGAGATATTTTGCTAACAGACAGATAAGAGTTGACTCCAAATATTTAATGGCAACATACTACCACACCAAATTTCAACTCAACATCTGTATTGACGGAGTTAAAAAAAAAAGGACTTTGGTGGGTTTTTTTTTTTTTTTTTTTAAGATAAATTGGTTGTGGGCGCCATCTTGAATCTTGACTCCAAAGGTAATCTCTTGAAGATGCACACTCACTGATGAGTTTCGCTGCAATCCATCCAATGCTTCATGAGATATTTTGCTAACAGACGGACGAACAACTGCGGGAGGCAATGAATACATGATTTATGGGCGCGTCATGAGATCTTTTCAGTTTTTTTTAGAAGTTGATTAAGCATGAGGGGTAAATCCATCGATCTGAGGCACCACCTGGTTTTCACACCTTCAACTCCTCCCATCCTGCCATCGGCGGAGCGCTCATTTATCCCTCTGCCCTGCAGCATGACAGCGGCCTGCGGTTCACCCCCGCAGGTAACCATGCGTTTCAGCCAGGACCCCGCGCGCTTTTGCGCGGACGGCGACGAGCTGCGCTCGGCGGACGGGGAGCAGGCGCACGAGGCGCGCTGCCCGAGCTCGGGGCCTCCCAGCCCGCTGTCCGTCAACTCGGACTCCAGCTGCGCCAGCCCCGAGGCCAAGCGTGGCCCCGCGCCGCAGAGGGTCCGGAGGCCCCTGAACGCGTTCATCATCTGGACCAAGGAGGAGCGCAGGCGGCTGGCGCAGCTCAACCCCGAGCTGGAGAACACGGATCTGAGCAAAATACTGGGTAAAAGCTTCATCCAAAGCCAGTGGTGGTGATCTTCACGTGTTAAATGTTTTTTGTTAAGACCTATTATAAATTTATTTAGTTCGTTTTAAAGGGGGCGTGAGAGCTTTATGTAGATTTGTAATTGGTTTTCACTCATTTATGCATTTATTCCAGGAAAGGCATGGAAGTCCATGCCCTTGGCTGAGAAGCGTCCCTACATGCAGGAGGCTGAACGCCTGAGGGTCCAGCACACCATCGACTACCCCAACTACAAGTACAGGCCTCGCCGGAGGAAGCAGCTGAAGAAGAGCTCCAAGCCTCAGCCTGCAGAAACTCCTCCGCCCTGCTCGGGCTTCGGTGTCCCCAGCAGCCTCACGTGTCTGCTCCAGAACCAGAATCTGCAGAACTCCCCTCCTTTCTCGCTCCATGGCGGCTGCAGAAACCGCTCAGGTTTTCCACGGTCACACGCAGCAGAAATGTTCCCGAACAACCCCGGCATGCACTCAAACCCTCCCGTGCACCAAGCAGAACCTCAGGTGTACTTGGGCTCCGTGCAGCATGGGTTTCCCATTCCTGCAGGTCAAGTCACGGAGCAGGGGGAGTCCAGGGTTTACGGGCTGCAGTCATGTTCAGCAGGGCCTTCGTTAGAGTTTTACTTGGAGCAGGTCCAGCTGGACATGCTGTACGACCTGGACCGCAGCGAGTTCGAACAGTACCTGGGTCCAGACCATCACAGGCCTGGACCGGCAGCCCTGCAGCAGAGCAGCCGAGGAGGACACTCAGTGTCATAACGCTGCTATCAGAGCTGAAGCACCACCGCCGAAGAAATATTACCATCCAGTGTTATAAATAAATTACTGTAATATAACATAATGTGCTAAAACAAGTAAAATCTTCACATTTTAGATGTTGGATTCAGATTTTAAACCATTTAATCAATAAAGTTCAAAAAATGAAGTAGAAACATAATATCTCACATTTCTCGGTGCAACTTTTTTATATATATTTATAGGCTTTTATTTCTGTTGTTTTACTTTTTAACAAATTTGGCGTTCTTGATGGTTATTTAAAATTGGATCAATGTTAAATTAAACTAAATGCAGACACGTTTCCTTAATGTAAATTTACCACTGGAACCTTTTTTCCGTATACAGAGGTCAGAAGGCGCAAAATGTGAGCACTAAGAGCCGCGACCTGGCGTGTTTGCATATTTTATCCGTCACAAAAAATACAAATGTAATCTCAAAAATTTCACCTTTAAACGGTTGTTGGCAAATAATGTGTTTGAATAAACTCAAACAATGTTTTAAAAACTGTGTTTTAAATGTTTTTTTCCTCCGTAATAGCTTCACATTAGTGAAGTTTGACTTTAGAAAACGGTTTCAAGTGGAAATTAATTGGGTTATCGCTCATGGAATATTATCAAGCAGGTTATTCTTTTACTATAATGAAGCTTTAACCTTAATTGTTCCTCTAAATGAAACAATCCTCCAAAAGTGAGCTTCATATTTGCACATGAACCGAGCCTGCCACTAAAACTTTCAAATGTCCTTTTTTAAGAGGCCTGCAGTTTATTATAAATATCACCAAACAATGTTGGAGCGACCCGGCCTTTGCCGAACTGTTGACACCCTGTTTAATCTCCGTCCACGTCTCTCTCTTGGCTGAGCGAGGGAAGCAGGGTGGGCGCCAAAAGCATAAACTTCCCAACTTCCTGTTTCATTTTAAAACATCTCACAAAGGCTCCAAAAATATGCCCCAAAATCGACATATCTCCAAACTCATTCGGCTTTGGCTGCCGAATGTTTACCCATTTAGGGGAATGTTTACTTCCCTGTCCCATGTTTTCTGTGTCAGAGACTCGAGGTTGCACTTTGACCTGGATGGATGTAAAAATGCATGGCCTCTCAAACATTATCGCACGCTGCACGGATGGTCGTCCCACCCGGTGTGAGAAGAAGGGGAAAATGAGTCATCGTGTGTTTTACAGCATTTTCTTCAGCTGACCACACTGGCTGACTAATGACTGACAGCGTAAATAAAAAAGACACAAACTTTTATATCATGCAAGAAAATTGGGAGAAAATCTTTGATCTGCTCATTTGCTATTACTCAATTTTAGTTTTTAAGCAGAAGTCAGACATCCCATTTTAATCAGACTGATCTATGAAACCAAACTTAACAATTTGAGATTATTATTAGTGGTATCATAGCTCATTTGTAATATGTGAACAAAGAAAATTGCTCAGAGGGCCACAGTTACTAAAAGCCAAGAGCTCAGGGGCCGGACATCCAGCACTTATCCTCATGAAGTAAACTTGGATTATGGATTAAAATCTAACTGTATTTAAAAAAATAAATTGGTGGACCGAACTGAGTTCACCCGTGCCTGGTTTGGCCCCCGGTCCACTAGTTGAATGGCCCTGATCTAAAGCATAATGTCATTAAGTATTTACATTTTTCACATTTGATTTGTACTTTGTAGATTGTTCTGAATGTTTAAGAAGGACAACAACAACAAAAAAAAAAGTTACCGGTAATAACAGAGTTCTTGTTTTGACGCATTGTAAAACTTTGATTTCACATAGGCAACAAATAAAATCATGTGAGGTTATGTAACAATGGCAGTTTGGAAAAATGTTTATTTCATTTTCAATCAGGTTTATTGTCCTAATCCTAGGTTCAAGGTTCAAGGTCATTCTCATCACATGTGGTACATGAGGTGGAACGAAATTGTGTACTCAAGGTCCCAGTTACACCCAAAAATAGCTAAAGTATAAAGTATAAAAAAGAAACAGTATACAAGGATCTAAGATACACAATAAACAATAATAAAGTAATATTATAAGGTGTATTAAACAGCAGCCTGAACATGAGTCTGCTTTGAGGAGATGGTATGAATACAGAAGCTTATAGGGAAGATATCAGCAGCATGAATAAAGTGACAATCCCAATTAAAGGAATTTGATCCCAATTATAAATCCAAGATCATGTCACATACTGTAAATGTCACCACAATCCCAATTATTAACAGGCAAGTACCTTTTGTGGATCTTGTAGATCTGCATTTGCCATGGAGCGATGTTGGACATGATGATGTTTCACTTGTGGCCTAAGCTCTCTAGATGACATCTTGGAATACAGCCTTCCCTGAAGCTTTGGACAGGGGTATTGTCTTGGCACTCACTTCACCAGGCAGTGATGCTAGATGATCCCGGACGTGCCCCCAAAGTTGACCGGTGCCAGACCTAGCGTTATTGGGGCCAGTAACATGACTCACAAGAAGTGCTGTGGATCTGTGGTACACTGGCTGTGGATTACAGCTGTCATTTCTTACCCGAACCCGGAGCCCAGCTGCGCCTGACCTGGATTCGGGCCGGGCCATAATAATGTGCTTAATGTGCAAGCCGGGTCGGTGTCAGGCTTTTTATTGTATCAGGGACACACGTGGCTGATGATCCAATTATATGCCAACATGGCTTACTATACATTCACCAGCCGCACACAGCCATTTGACCGCACGTTGACCAACCAGTTGAAAGAGGTAAAAAGTTCAGTTAAGCTTCAGATGGACCACTGCCAGGGATCCATCAGCCCAAACAGATGTCATTTAGCCACGGCACTCAGCAGACGCACTCAGCCAATGACCCAAACAGGTGAGATCACAAAATATCTGAAATGCAAGCAGAAGCAGGGGAAGCATTTAATACACTTTGACAGCTCCGATCTTCTGCCCACTTTACTCAGCCACGCGCGTCCGCCAACCTTTAATAATAGTCGGTGGTACAAGCAGTCAAAGCTTAATTAAAAATGTCTGAGGTTTTTATTTTTTGTTTGTTTGTTTTTTTGGGTTCGGACCTGTAATTACTGTTCATTAGTCAGATCGGGTGGGTTTTGGAGATGATGGCTGTGGGCTGGGACTGGGTCAGGTAGGATTTTTTGGACCTGAGGGCAATTCTACTGTGGATCAGTGAAAAAATGTTGGATTAGCATCTTTCACTAGTCAGCGCCATTTTATTTTTGGTTCGTGCTAAGTAGACTTTGAGAAGAAACTGCTCAGTCGACCCACAGGAGCGCACGAGCGCCACCTACTGTTCTGGTGGAGTAAGTCCATGATTTGTTCAAGCCACTTAATCAGAGTAGTAAAAAAATTAAGAGGGGTGTCTGTTTTAATTTATAAGCACTAAATATAGCATTTTCAACCTATTACATTTATAGGTAAGCCTGTGTTGCCTTATCTCAAAGAAGGACGTAAAACTGAGTGAAACCATGTTTTTTCTGTCCATATGAGAACGCAGAAATCCCAAAACGATGATGAAATGCTCCTGCCAGGCCAGCAGGAGGAGAGCACGTCAAAAGGAACTAAATCTGAAAATATTTGGAGCAAGGCTAGTGTCTCTAACAATGACAGTTAAAAAAATATATATCATTTGCTATTTACTTAAATAGCTTTTAAGAAAACAAGAACATTTTAATGGTATTATGGAACGAGCATGTAATTGTGAGCATTTTCAAAAAAGTCTTTGACGTCAATATTTCCCCGCAGACGTTGCTTGTTGGAGTCTGATGCTCCATACATTGAGTCATGAAGCGAGTCAGAGACATCAGTCCCTAAACTGTTTGGAGGAAGTGGAAGAGCACAGGCTATAGGAAGGATGAGAGCGCAGAAGAGCTAATTAGGAAAATGAAGACCTGCTGCCTTCTAGAACCACCTGAATGAGCGGAAGAAATCTGACGTCAGTTCAACTCCCATGACGGCGCTCCAAAACAAACTGCACTGGGAACTGCAGCCGAGCAGCGATGAAGGTGATTTGCTGCAGAACAACAATAAAATCTGTTCCCAGGCCTTTAACTTCATCTTGAAACTGCTCCTTGTTTTCCATGGAACTGCTAATAACTCAACTTCCTGAAGGAAAAAACATAATCTGCAATTAAAATCTGCATAAATGGAAAGTTTTTAAACGTCACTTTCCTTCCTGTATGGCGTGAAATATGTTTACGGTTTAGATATTTCAAAATCAGAAAGTCAAACCACTTTTTATAAGCGCAGCAAATATAAAAAATGTCCTCCCTTAATTAAAAAAAAATAAATAAAAATTATGTCCTGCTGAATAAATATATCCAAAAATGTGCTGCAAGCTGACAGAAGCATGTTTGAGTTTATCACCGAGGAGGAATGTCAAACACATTGCGTGTCAGAGGAAACATTCCTCACATGTCAAATACTTTCTGTGTTAGAGATTAAATACATAAAAATGCCAACTCTGAATGTGCATTATTGATTCAGAAATATCTTGAGTTTATATAAAACCTAAGACGACTGGGGGGGGGGGGTGACAGACTCGAGACATTCTTCAGATTTCGTGAGCCATATTTAGGTTCCTCTGGTCATCAATAGCTTCCTGTCCTGAGTGCAGTTTGGGTAAAGCTGCCAATGCCCATCCGAGTATTCTCCAGTGGGGGCGTCTGCTCTGTTTGGATTGGTGGGGGGGGGGGGGGGG